>LBNU01022512.1:12661-24743 GCA_014162995.1 Artemisia annua
AAAAACTTAACAAAATTAAGGACTCCCTACTAATGAAGCCATGAGGTGCTATTTAAAGGATCCAAGGAGGAATCCTTTTTACAACTTGTACGCTTAAGCCCCTCTACTTTTCTAGTTCATGAAAGTAACACATAAACTTCTATTACACACTACTAAACGTTTTAAAAATTAAACTATAGTCCTTGTAACTTGAGGTAGTGTGTTGACGTTTCTTCCAAAGGTCTTCAAAGATGTAAAAGTGATCTCTTGCTCGAATTTGTAAAGCTTATCATAATAATTAGCTTTGAACTTCGATTAAGCATCTCTTTCGTTTTCTCGAGCCTTTAAGAAATAACTTTGTCATCACGGGCTTTCCTTGAGCAAATTTCATCTTCGGCTTCACTTTCAAACTCTTTTCCAAATCTCGTGCTCGTTTTAGGCTTTTTGGTTGCTTTTGATGTTGTTTTTGCAATATCCTTTGCTGCACAGTCACAAACACAAAAACACGATATCTTTGGCGTTTAACGTTAGTTTTTGGTCTACTTATCACTTAAACTAAGGTCAAAAGTATGTGTAAAATAGCACATACCAAGAATTATCTACAACTTCCAATTGGTGCCAACAACAGTAAAAGCCACAAGTACGCCGTACTTGGCATTAAGTACGGCGCACTTTACAAGTACGGCAGGTTTTGTAAGTAAGTGTAGAGTACTTCGCTCCTAATCAGCTATAATGCATTAAATTGAGTCCTAAACCAATCATTTACCTTACTAATTGTTCCCCAAGTGTTCCTAAGCCTATATAAACCCCAAAAACACAGAGAACCTGAACCCTAACATATACTATCATAAGAACACAAATTGGAGGCAAAGATTGAAGGTGAGGGTCTTAGGATCCAATTATCCAAACATCCCTTTATCACCATCGATTCACCATTATCGTCACCATCCTCCTTAACCACAAATTCCAGATGTCCACCACCATTTCTAGATCACCATTCATCACCTTTACAGAACCTAAATACAATACTTGAAGGATTCACACCAAATCCTTTCAAGTCTCTACCATTACCTTGTTACCAAATACTCCATTTGGTGACATGTTGGGGATTTGCAAAGGTGAACTTGACATTCCTTCGGGTATATTCAGTATCATAGGTTGTTGGTTGACTATGGATACTCGGGTTGTTGGACTAGTGATTGTGGTAGTAGATATATTGGTTTTTAGCTCTTTGTATTCGTATTACTCGCATAAACGGATTTGGTACATTTCTTTACTAATAATATTGCATATGTTGCTGAGTTTTATATGTTTGCGATGTTGGTTATCGATTTGGTTATGATGTGGTTGATTCTCGCTTACTTGGACGATATTAGTATTACTTGTGAATATGAATGCTTATGAATTCGATATTACTTTTGCTTGGATCTTGTTTATCCTTTGATTGATTATTGCAACTATCATAGGTCGAAAGGGTTAATTGTTATGATTAGTTTTGGAACATCTGTCTATAATAGTCCAATATAATGCTTGTAGAAATTGTGTGATAAATTGATAAACAACCCAAGTGGAATGATATTTAAGACCCTTCCTTATGTCGAAAGACCGGGTTAGGAGGAATTCATATGTATGCATATTCGATATAAACCATTCTTAATGCACTCGTGATGATGTAGTCTATAGGTCGAAAGGATTCTATATTATTATTGGTAGACATGTTTGTTATGTTAATACACCCTTAATTATGACTTGCATGATTTGGTTTATATAAAGTCTTGCTTTATCTCTATCTGTTATGTTATCTTGATCATACCTTGTTTGTTACTTTGCTTTGCTTACACACGTTTAGGCCGTTTGATATGTGACAATCATTTGACTTTGTTACTTGATAAACTATCTGTTAATGGCTACAATCTCTTTGGATAACCTGGTCTTACCTATAAACCTTTACTATAAACGGGGGTTATACTTTACCCGTGTGTTTTGTGTATTAAGGAATTGGTAAAACTAGTATTATAAATTTAAAGCTTTCGAAACACATCATTCATTAGAAATAAGGGCATGCTTACACAATATTGACCTGAGTCAACTAATAATACCCATTTATACATTACGATTGCTTTGTCTCAGTTGTTAAGGTGAAGGCTTTACGATGGATAGTTGCGGAATACTATGCCTAGTAATGACAAATGTTACTCTTCAAGTTATGAAGTGGAAGATCCCACTTAGAAAAGGAGGAAGTTTCTAGACGTGGAATCAATTGCTTATCACTACTACTAGCCTCACTTTATATACTAGGGATACACACTGTAGTAGTTACAAGAAAACAGTGATATCTAAACTAGAAGTAAAATACACATGCACTTGTGTGGCTAGGGTTGCTTTACTGTGCTGACAACTTTGTACATGCAAGTTGTTTTCCCTGATGACTCCTTATCTTCCCAAGGGTTTTCGTGCTTTGCCTTATCTCAACTTTTGTACATGCAAGTTGCTAAGGAAACCAAAATTGACCCATTTGAGGATCCTCTAGTATTTAGGAAGATGATCGAGTTCCAAGGAGTTCTACCAATTAACCTTAAGATGAACAAATGGGATAAGGAGGATCCTAAGAGCAAATGGAGTTGGGACAAGCAACCTAAGGAAGGAGATAGTTTGTGGCATATTAAGATGGAATTAATAGATCCTGATGGTGAGAAGTTTGAAAAGTCATACAAAACAAAGCCTACTAAGAGAATCTTAAAGGAGAAATTTGATCTAAAAGATATCTTTAGTGAGGAACTTGCTGTAACATAATAGGTCGTGAATTTTAGTCTAGCAACAAGACTCATTAATAAAGGAAAGCTCTTCTTGGGAGGCAACCCAAGCTTTTTAATTGTTTATTTGTTTGATTTTTATTTTTGTTTGTGTCTTATATATGTCTTATCATCATTGCTTAATCTTTCATGTTTTGAATATAATTTGTGAAAATGCTTTATTTTATTTTCATCTTCGCCTTAATTGCAAATAAAGATATTTTACAAAAAGATAAGTGTAGGGAAGATCACATTTGTTTACAAGAAAGAATTCGAACATGAAGGTTAACAATAAATGATAAGCATATATTTATGTGTTTGTTTGAGCCAAATGCTTGTATCGAATCATAATGAATGTTCTACAGAATTTCCAGGTTTTAATACTTAAATTCTTCTAGAAACTTTCCAGAAATAAAACTCAAAAATACTGTTAGGTAATTTCTGACGGCGTCAGGTTTACAACCCAACGACGTCATGCACTGTTGGAGCACAGTTTTTCAGGATTTTGTTTTTCTGTTGGAGCTTAATTTTTGAAAATTTTCAGATTTATAAATTTCCAAGAATCTGTAAAACATTTATTTTGCAAGCATTATATCTTACTTTTCTTTCTAGGATTTAGTTTTTGTATATAGTATTTACCACCAATTTTATGAGAGGTTTCGTGTTTGTTTTCTTAGTGAATTACAAGTCATATTGGACAAGAAGATAAAAGATGAAGTATGATGTGTATTTATTTTCATGGAGAAGGATTTAAGCATGTTTCACGTCGCCCATGCTGAGCAAAACAGGTGAGTACTAGTTTCTTTCATCTATTTTATTTTTCCCTTTGTCATGAGTTTGATACTTTTCAAGAACATGGGGACATTGTTCAATTTAAGTGTAAGGAGGGAAAATGGATACCTTAGAAACTATAACTTGCTTGAAATTTGTTTTGTTTTCTAGTAAATGTGTAATAAACTAAAAGAGATACTTGTAGGGCAATTTTAGCACATTTTTTTTACAACATATAGGAGTAAAACCTTAGTTTTAAGAAGCGTCTAATGGATAGGAATTATATAGCTAGCACAAAAACCCTTCCACTCAAAATTTCCACCCCAAAAATGTGAGGTTCGCTTTTAATGCTTCAGAGTGTACCGATAGTATATAGATTCTAGAACTTGCGTTTGTGATGCATCCCGAGATCGCTAGTGAAAATATATTCGTGTAGTTAAGATTAACTAAATGATAAGAGGCATTAGGAAAAACCTTGTTTTAAACCTGTATTATAATTACGTTGGCTACATTAGTCAAGTAATTCTCCCACACCTTTGCGATGTACTCATTTTTAGTACACGATACCCCTAGTACACCCCTTAGAGCCTATCCTTTTTACGGTTATTACGATATTTAAGTGGATTTCGAAATATTCATGAAGAACATTGTTTACAATTCACCCCCAAATGTACACCCAAATCACCTCAGCCTACCTTGTGTGCACTCATTTTAGTGCATTATTGTTACAACTTATGTGTTAAACCCTTTGTTAATTATCTAATTGGTTAGTTGGTTGCTAAGTCTAATCATATCTTGCAAATACAGTTTTGGGACGATTGTGACTCATGGGTAAAGTAATAGTTATTATGGAGTACTAATGGGCCTCTGGTCTAGCGGAATGGAGGTTTTACCCTCCTAGGCAAGGTCTCAAGCTCGAGTCTTGTCTAGGGCGATAGGGATTTCTTCCCCGCGTGTGTAAAAGGAAGGGTGCCATTGCCTTCTGGGCTGGACCCAACCTAGTTGTGTGGGCACAATTGCCGTCCAAAAATAAACTAGTTATTATGGAGTAATGGGGAAGAATGTCAATGTTTTTACCCCCATATGTGTGTTAATATTTAATGTACTCTGCGTGTTTTGATTTTCTTAATTCGGGCCGTTAGTTAGTTTCATTTATATAAAAGTTCAAGTGTAGGGTGGTTGCAAGTAATCCCTTTGTAATGGTGTATATTTTGGATGGTAGGGAAAGAGTGTATGAAAATAAAAATGATAAAAAGAAGAAAAAAAATAGAAAGAGAAAAGAGAAAAAAAACATAGGAACTACCATCCCGTCTTTCAATTTTGTTTTAATCAAGAAAGTGTCATGAAAAATACAAAAAGAGTTAGTAGTTAGTGAGTCGAGTCGAGTCTTGGCTTAGCAACGCCTCATTTTACATGTAATTGACCAAGATAATTGACTTGCTACCAGTAAAAATTTCCTTATCCAACAAAACTGTGTTTTCCATACCCCTACACTAATGTTACAACCCTTTAAAAGACCTCTTTGATAGTGTATCCTAGGTGCTTATGCCAAAGTGGTGGAGTTTTGATTTGTTCCCAAGCCTATGGTAATCTATGTGCTTTGACAGGTAGAGAGTGTTTTATTTTCCCGTTTCCATATGGTATATAACTTTATACACCCGACAGATGTGAGAATCCAAACACTTTATGTCAGGTGCTAGTATATAATTTCCGTGCTTGTTATGACTAACGTGGAAAACTTTTATGTTGTAATTACTTTTATATTAGTGTTAATGACCTCTAACTTTTAAATTGATTAGGATAAAAGCATATTTGCTTGAGGACAAGCAAATCCTAAGTGTAGGGATATTTGATGTTGAATTATTTGGTACCTTTTTAAGAGTCATTTAAGGCCGAAATGGTATTTATATGATCAAATATAGCCCTAAGTTGTTTCTTTTTGCATTTTAGGTACTTGGGACGAAAAATCTAGAAAATGGCATGTTTTGGGCTTGAATCGACGAAAAAGTGAAGAAAATGGCGAAATCGCAAATTCTGTCAGATAAGGAGATCTAACAGCGTCACAGCCTTTGAACTTCTTGTTTCAATAGAGATAAGTTATTGCTTTGATCATTCGATATGTCTATGTATTGTGCGATTATGTGTTTATCTTCTCTTTACTTTAACATGCTAGCTTCGGTTATTAAGTGTTTGCTTAGATCTAATGAAACCTAGTTATTGATGATTGATTTGTAGTCTATTGTTTAATTAATTGTCTCACATTAGGATAAGAAAACTGGCTAAGTTCTGATATGTATTAGCTTAAACGTCTTATAAAATGCAATCATAGAGTGCACTATTGGTTATCCTCGTTATATTTATTATGTGAATTGCGACTTGTAGATCCTAGAAAACTTAATAGACTTTAAGGGTTTTAGAGGAGACTAATGTTCATAGTGTTTGGGACTTCGACACCTCCCCATGACCAATATCAAGGAATATAACGCTTCAATTAAAGCAAGGATGTGACAATTCGACAAATTAGTAGGAGATAACTAGGGAGTAAAGATGTCTAAGTAAACATTGTTTTTCCTATCATAAGAGGTACCACCAATTTACCTTTTTCGTTTATTTAGTTTATTTTAGTTTAATTATTAGTTTTGGGTTAGTTAACTAGCAACTAATTCCGACCACTTTTCCAAAACCCGAGATTTTTACCTGCTTTCATAAAATATAAAAATACAAAAAGAATCACCCCTCACCTCTAGACCAATCTTGACATACACTTCGACCTTTCCACAACTATCGCGAGACTATTCATCTAGAGATCGATCAATCCCCTGAATTCCCTATACTACTGATGACATCAAATAAGTACATATTATTATCATCATTTATCCTATTTATTTTACTTGTTTTATTATATTATCTATGAGAATTGATACTTAATTGTTTACTTTAGTAATTCTCAGGTAAAAACAAGCAATTGGTGAAACTTTGCGATTTTGGACGAATTATGGAGCAAAACTAGCAAGATGTCAAAAGTCTACTGAAACCAGAAGATGCGCCATATCTCAATCAATAGATACGCCGCAATATCATACTTAGATGAATTCGATGACCATTTTCTAACTTTGAAGAATGCGCCGCATGTAATTCTACCATCTCCGCTTATGAAACTTTGGCTAACGAAGAAGATCAAGCTTGTTCTACTCCAGATACGCCGCATTATACTTTTGACATACGGCGTATCACTATCTAGACTTCACCAAATACAATCCAAGACACTGAAGGACATGCGCCACATAAAAGATCAAAATACGCCGCATAAAAGACGGTGTAAGAATATTCTCGAATATATTAATCTTGGAGCCCACGCGAAGTTAAGTCGATGCGCCGCATCGTGCCCTCAGACAGAAACTATAAATACCTCAAGACACATATGAATTTTGTGTGCAACAAAACCCTAAGGAGACGAATTCAGTCGAACAAACATCACAAGACACACCTTAAACGAAGATATTAGAGCTGTAAGAAGGTCCTGCATATATTTAAATCATTAAGTAGTTTTGTTTTATTGTAATAGTACGCTTTAATTCATCNTCAGACAGAAACTATAAATACCTCAAGACACATATGAATTTTGTGTGCAACAAAACCCTAAGGAGACGAATTCAGTCGAACAAACATCACAAGACACACCTTAAACGAAGATATTAGAGCTGTAAGAAGGTCCTGCATATATTTAAATCATTAAGTAGTTTTGTTTTATTGTAATAGTACGCTTTAATTCATCAGGATTGATGGGCTTGTGGCCACCATACTGCTCTTCTTAAAATTGCTTTCCTATCAATTAAAGTTTATATGATGATGTTTTTGGTGACTTATATATGTGCATGTATAACCTCTGTGTCTAGCTGAGCCTGTGGGCTGCCATACCTGTTCCTCACCTATTTATCTAGTGTCTAGAAAGTAGGATAGACATAAGTGATCATTAAGAGTTTACTCGCCTATATAATGAGATCCAACGAGACAGATTAGATTACGATACTGTTAGGAATACGCTTTTTGTATAAGAAAGATTCGGTCACCCCAGATATGATTAAGCATTGTTTAGCTCGTAGTAGTTACAATAGTTAGTTAAAGGTAGTTTAGAAGTAGATTAGTTCGCGGAAGAAGGACGGGTCTTTACCCACTGTATACCTGATCCGCAACCCAAGTGGCACGCCCAAGTGGCAAAACCCATGTACATATAAATACCCTCTCCATCCTTGGAGAGGGTAAGCCTTCTCATAATCTCATTTCTTTTTTTTTGGTTTTCTCTCCAAGGCTTCACCTCTTTCTCTCTCTANTAGTTAAAGGTAGTTTAGAAGTAGATTAGTTCGCGGAAGAAGGACGGGTCTTTACCCACTGTATACCTGATCCGCAACCCAAGTGGCACGCCCAAGTGGCAAAACCCATGTACATATAAATACCCTCTCCATCCTTGGAGAGGGTAAGCCTTCTCATAATCTCATTTCTTTTTTTTTGGTTTTCTCTCCAAGGCTTCACCTCTTTCTCTCTCTAACTTTCTATCTCTACATTTCTTTCTTTTATTTCTTATATACAACGAACCAAAACCACAAGTATGAACATGTTTGTGTTGCTATCTAGTGTTCTACAATTGGTATCAAGAGCCATGGTTACATCCTAGGGATTGTAGGACTTGTGGTGTATGGTTTGTTTTGGTTTCTACTAGTTTAGGGTGGTTTCTACTCATTTTGGAGCTTGTTCGTGGTGAATCTTGTGTTCTTTCTTGTACTTCTAAGATTAGAGGGGTTAGATTCATCTAGTTTATCAGTTGGTTGGACTAAATCTAACGTTTGTGAAGTGTACGAGTTGTTTTGGAACGTTTTCTTGGCAGCGGTTTGCTCTACGATAAGGTGTTCTTCGCAGCGGTTAGCAACAGCGGTTAGGACAAGTAGTGGAGCGAACATTACACTGTACTTTGTATTGTTTCAGCGGTTAACTTCTAGCGGTTTACTCTTCAGCGGTTAAGTTACCAGCGGTTTACTCTTCAATGGTTACTTTACCAGCGGTTACTCTGTCAGCGGTTACTATTGTCAGCGGCTTAATAATCAGCGGTTAAGTTCCAACGGTTAACTAGAGAAGCGGTTAAGTGTTAGTGGTTAAGTGTTAGTCGTTTATCTTTGTCACAACAAGTTACTATATCAATGAGCAATCTTAATATGACAAACACGTCAGAGAGTGCCATTCCCGAGATTCTCAAACTGTATGATATGGTCAATGAACACAAGAAGCCCAAAACAACACAAATGACAAATGATCCGGATCTATGTGACAAGGATTCAATAAGCTCAAACTCTCATGAGACAGAGATCAGTCAGCCACCAGTGTCATTCAGTAATGCAAAGGACTGCTCCATAGTATGCTTTCTACATCTTCACTCACACCTTTCTGTGCTTTTAAAGGGAACTGAATTCATTATGGGATACGAACGTGCATTTGAAACACTCTTTGGTCAAGATGTTCAGATCTTCACAGACACAATGATTCTAAACCTAGATCAATTGCAACAACAACTTGACAAAGGAATATCTTCCAAAACTGGATCCATAGCCGCTCTTAGTTTACTCAACAAACAACTCCAAATGTTCTTTGAGTCAAAACTCACTCTGCAGTATGATTATTATAGTGAGATGACTAGAAGCTGTTTTGCTAAACACACGGGAATTGAGGTTGACACGTTCAGAGATACACTCATCCAGCTCATGGGTGATGTTAAAATGTTCATTGAGGAAAGAGCACAAATCAGAGACGTGGATGACGAGAAAGTGAAGGGATCCCTAGTACAGTCATGTGATGGTATTGATGATTTGGGTAAAGCATTGGATGATGGGTTAAGTGTCACGATGAGTAAAGAATCAGCAAATGTTAAGATTAACACTACCACCTGTTCAGTGACTCTTGTCAACCATGGCATGAATGTTGAATCTAAACCGGACAATGACCAAAGGTCAAGTATGGAGGTACCTTTAGTTGATCAACATAATGTGCTCTCTAATGAACGGGAGCATACTGATCAAATCAAACTCACTTATGGCTCAAATTTGCTGGAAAATACTGATAGCAATACCATGTCTAATTCAACAAATATGAGTCATAAAGGAGGAGAGTGTGATCAGGATGCTGAACGTGATAAAGTGTTAAGTTCTGTGTTGACGGCTGATGTTCTTAAATCAAAAGATATGGTTGAGAAAGAAACTTTTAACGAACTCTCAAAAAGATTTTTGCAACTAGAAAAACATTGTATTTCTCTTGAAATCGCAATGCAACAAAAGGAAGAAAGTTTTCAAAATAATCAACCATGCAAAAATTCGAAACTTCCTGATTTCCGTGAATACTTTATGATTAATAATTTGAAAACTCAGCTAGAAACCAAGAACCTGACAATCAAAAATCTGAAAAACTGTATGACTAATTTGAGTGATATGTGTAATGATTTCAAAGCTAAACTTGTCAGTAGTGAGATTGCAACCAGAAATTTTGAGTCTAAAATGGCTGAATTACTATTGGACAATGAGTCTCTGAAATTAAAATGTAATAACCTGTATGAGTCTCTCATGGAAAAGAGTACTAAGGCTGCAGTACAAACACACTCTTGGACTAACAAATATGATAATTTCATAGCACAACTTCAGGAAGTAGGCTTTACTATCACACCTATTAATCATGAGCCTGGAAATTCAACAGTGAATAGTGGAAACACTAAGCTTACAAAACCATCAATCTTGGGGAAACCAGTCTTTCAAAGTAATAGAAATCTATCTGTTGTTAGACAACCTAGTGCATTTAGGTCTGAAAGAGCAAAATTTTCAAAAACCCGGTTTGCCTCCCAAGTTGATGTGAAACAAGTGTCAACTAAATCAGTTAATACTCATAATAATACTTCTGCCCCCAGCTCCCCTAGGATCAGTTCTAATACAATGTCGAAACCAAGCATAAAAAATCTTAACTCTTATGTTTTGTACAAGTACGGTGATCTAGAAAGGGCTAGAAAAAGGGCACAACTGCATAAGGACGAAATCCTAGGATCACAACCCTTTTTGATGACTCATGATTTAGTGAAGTACTCTGCTAAGCTTCAACTGGTTAAGCCTAGGATTTATATAAAGTCATCTTCTGTGCATAAGAAGCTTAATAATTCTAGATCTTGCCTAAAATGGATTCCTACCGGTAGAATTTTTAAGCTCATTGGACTTAAGTGGATACCAACCAATAAGGAGTTTACAAATGGCAATCCCATGATCAGCCGGAAAATCCCTAAGGGTTTGGATAATATTGTCACTAACCAATATACATGCAATCGAGTTTGTGATAATGCAGGTTGTCCTTACTCAAGTGGAAAATCTTCTTACTATTTCCACGCAAGTAGGCACAATACATGGAGGCCAAAGATACTCAAATCTCCAATGATGGAGATTTCACATCTCACCCTTGATGCATTTCCTTCTATGACTTCTGAGTATCTCTTCTCAGGACTCGGACTTTCTCTGCTCTTTTGAAATTACCAGCTTGATCTTTCCTCCTTTACTCTTGTGGTTTTCTTTCTTCAATCAATGTATTATGACCTTTTCTACAAAATTCAGATCATTGATTAAAGGGGAGAATGGTTGCTTGATTTGCCTTGATTGCTTCTCATGTGTGATTTTGCTGTCTTGCTGGTCGTTATCTTGCCTTGTGTATGTGCTAAGTGTATGTTGTTAGTTGTGTGCTTAACTGATGGACTTATTTTGCCATATTGCTATTGTATGCAGCGGTTTGCCTAGTTGAAGGGCCAGTTTTGAAATGTTTAGTAAGTTGCACTTGCATATTTAAGGATAGCGGTTAGATCATAATTTCATCATTTTTTTTATTTTCTCTCTCTCTAAAAACTCCCTCTTCTCTCTAGGAAACCGGTGCATATCTTTTCCATTTCATCTCGTTGATCTATTTTTTTGGCACGTGTTATGTAGACCTTATATGTTTTAGTTCTCTTCTCTTAATCCATATCGTCCTTGTTTTTCTTACATATTCGTGGTATTAGCAGTTGTTTCCCACAGTTTTGTTGTTGGACGATTAGGTGCTTAGGATTGAATGCCATTGTGCCTGTTAGGTGCGTTTGTTACTTGAGTTAGTTGCTATTAACGTAGTGTATTCATATGTGTTATCTGTGGAATTTGCTTAGTATGTGTTCTTGTTTGCGGATACCTTATGTTCTTGATAGCGGTTTGCTTAAGATGTGTTCTTGTTAGCGGTTACTTTATGTTCTTGGTAGCGGTTTGCGTCTGTCTTTTTCCTGACAGCGGTTAGATTAGCAGCGGTTAGATTAGCAGCGGTTAGATTAGCAGCTGTTAGATTAGCAGCGGTTAGATTAGCAGCGGTTAGTTTAGAACAGGCGGTTAGTTTAAAGCAGTTGTTTAACAGCGCTTAGGTTTAACAGCGGTTAGTTTAACAGCGTTAGTTTAACTGCGGTTAGTTTGAAGCAGCGGTTAGTTTAACTGCGGTTAATTTGAATAGCC
>LBNU01022512.1:33798-44045 GCA_014162995.1 Artemisia annua
AAATATCATCTTGGTCTGAATTATAAAAGGTAATGGCTTTACATTTTTCTTGATTAGTTAAATTATAATGTTTATGTTTTATATTTTTCTTTGATGCAGATATAAAATTAAAAATCAAAAATCAAATGGAAAAAAAGTGTTCAACAAGTGAGAATGTGATGGAATCAAACTTTGGAGAGATATCAAAAGTTGATATGGCTAATGATGCTGAAAGGAAGTGTAGCATTTGTGGAAAAGTTTGTCATCATGATGCCAGAAATTGTCCATTAAAAAAATAAATGTAGTCATTTTCTTCATTTGGTCTTGAAGATCACCATCGTGTTGTTGTGGTGTTCTCCTAGTCCTTGAAGATTCCGCAACATGCTTTGCCCGTAAAAATGCTTTGGTAGTTCTCAGACTGGCTTTCTTCATTCTTGGTCTTTTTACTTTTGGTGGTGGTGGTGGTGGTGACTGGTCTGATGATGATGATGATGATTCTGCTTCTCTATCTGATTCAGAATGAGGTGGAGATGGATCTTTAGGTGGAGTACCTTGAGGGATTGGAGGTCTTTCCGGTGTCGGAGACCTATCTTTTGGCGGTGATAGCATGTCGGTGTCGAAGAATTGATCATCTTGATCTTGATCATGGGGTTGATCATCAAGATTTTCTTTTGCCGGTTCCTCTGGGGTTTTCTTACTCAACTCCTCTTCTTCCTGACCTTTGGCTTCGATCTCTGGAATTGTTGTCTCAGTTTCCTTTTGTTGTTCATCTGTAGCCTCTTCTGCTCCAGCGTCTTTCATGATAGTGTTACCCTCAGCATCCTTTTCCAGTTGTTCTGTTGTTGTTTCAGTTGCTGTTGGAGGTATCACTGTGCTGCTAGAACCACCTTCTCTAGCTTGGAGTTCAAGTTGTTGCTGATGAGCTTGTTGCAATGGAAGGTTGAGACGAGAAGCCAGTTTGATCCTTTTCTGCTCCTCCTTTTCTAGGTATCGGGTGTCAACGATTATGCTTTTCAGCTTGCCTTTGTCAGTTGAAGGTTCAGATTCAGGTTCCACAGTTTCTTCATCATCATTCCCAGGTTCACGGATGACTATTCCTTTTCTTGGTTGTTGTTGTTGCTCATGGAGTGTTTCTAAACTTAATTGTTTTGCCAGTTCGAGTTCAGGATCCTCTTGAGCAACATACCTTATTTCATAGTCCCCTCCTTCATCTGTGTCGGTTTCGGTTTCAGAGCCAAATTCTGACCCACTAGCTTCTGATGGTGGTGGTGATGGTTCAGGTGTGATGACTTTCTTCTTGATGACTTTTCGTTTCGGGGCTGCAGCAGGCTTAGACTTTGGTTGTTTAGGAGTTTGAGTACTACTGGAGCTTCCAGACTTAGCACCTCTCTTGCTGCGAGTCTCCCTTATGTATCTGGGAACTTCTTCGGTTTCAGAAATGCCTACTCTCCCAGCTTTGTAGGCTAAGTCGTAGATTCGGTAGTTCGAAGATGCAAGAATCTTGTCATTCAGAAGATTGTCAGGTATTCTCAGGCCTGTGGTCCTTGGAGTGAACTGAATGGACTTGACGAAAGCAATCTTGTCATCGTCCACAATGCTGTGCTTTGGTTCGGTACGGTCAAACATCCTTTGGCGAAATTCAGGAGTTTTGCCAACGAGGTAGTCAATGAGCATTTTGGTGAACCTTAAGAAAGGAATCATGGTTCGACCAGTAGTACGGATCTGAAAGATGATGTCGCTCATGATTGGATCTGCAAAGTCAATGTTGGCCTTGCTCATCATCCCCCAGAATACTTGCAGATGGGATAGTCGGGGATGTTCATGACCACTCTTCCGTCCCGTGATAGATCTGATGATAAGCATGTAAAATGTTCTCCAAGGTTGAGGTAGATACTTGACGTTTAACTTGGACAGTATAAGCCTGGAGGACTCTTCTGTATCATAACCAAGCTCAATCATGTAGTCGAGTACTTCAAGCTCTGTCAACATCGGTTCATATTCATTGGAAGTAGGGAGCATTAGAACCGTCCTGAGAACATCTAGATCAACTTCGTATTCCTGTTGCTCTAGAGTGACCTTGAATGAAGCATCATCCAAATTGACCTGAGCAGTGTGCCAGAACTGGTGAATGTAGAAGGTTGGAACAGAAGCAGACTTCGTAAGCATGCTCTTGCACGGATGTGCCAATAGAATGTCTTTGACGATCCGGCAAGAATCTTCAGTAATCCTGAGCTTGTTGAAGTCTAAACGAAGATTGTTCTTGCCAAGGGTCACATGGTAGTCAGCTGGAACTACTTCACCAAGTGTTAAAAGTGGAAGATTCTGTGCGGGTGCGTTTTCTGCTTGTTGTTGTGGTTGAGCCATTGTGAACTGAAAATATGATGTCATAAGATCAAACATTCAACTTGTTAGTTTGTAAGTTAACGTACGAGTTTGATACTTAAGACCATTTCATTTTACATTTTGCATGCAAGTTTCATTAAGCTCGTGAGATGTTTGTTATGACGATGATAAATTGTATGTAATCTAAGACGTAACGTTAAGCATTCAAAACACATTATGCAACTTAAGTACATCTAATAGATTATACAAACACTAAACATCCACAAGATATTAATGCAATGGCCACATACACATGAATACAAGTCCACAAGAATACAACTTAGTTTTTATAAAGTTTACATGTTATACAAACTTTTCAAAAATTATTCTAAGTGTGATCTCGATAACTTGTAAATCTGTGTTCTCGATAATTCTCCAATTCAGTGTTCTCGATAACATTTGTATTGAGAGTTCTCGATAACTTTCAAGTTTGAAAGATCTCGATAACTTACAAACCAAATGTTCTCGATAACTTTGAAAAGATTTCGATAGGCACTGTTCACAGGATCTCGATAACTTTTGGGTTTTCGAAAACTTCAAGGATCTCGATAATTTTCTTCGAAATCTCGATAAGTTATAAAAGATCTCGATAACCTAAGTTAGAGGTTTTCGATAACTTATCAAGAATTTCGAAGAAAGTTCTCGATAACTTTGATTTATCGAAATTTCTTATACAAGAAATTTCGAGATTGCATGTAGACGTACGTTTGATGAATATTGTTGTTTCCTTGATTGAACCTGATGCATTTAAGTACAAAAACAGAGTTAAACACATAATCATCAAACATTTACATGATTTCGATAAACATGCATGAACCCTAAATTATCTAGATCTTATGTTAACTGATAACATGTTATTTGTTTAACGGATACATGCAATTAAAGCATAACAAAACATGTTGCAATCAATTATTTAGCCTAAACAACAACATAAAAGAAACACCCAAATCTTCGAAACCTTATGAACATCTAGAACATGCATTTGATGAAATTAAAACGATTCAAGCATACAATCATGTTCTAATAACCCTAACTAACATATCCCACCAACAATATAACACAAACAATCACTTATTCTCAAAAACCCATAATGTCGAAAACTAGAACTCATCGAAATTCAAATTATGATGTTAAAAGTTATGTTCAAAGGCTGGAAACATGATTAGGAATCATAAAAACACAAAAGCCCTATGTTAATTTAACCTAAACACTCATAATCAAGATTCTCTAATTTCGCATAAACCCTAGGTACTCGATAAGCTCATAGCACAAAATATAACTGTTTGATTGTAAATTCCACGAAAACCCTATCTTAAAATGATGTTTGGATCATGAAATTACAAACCTTTTAACGATTTGAAGCACGGATTTGAGGTTTGATTTTGAGCCGTGTGATAGGTTTTATAGAAAAGTAAATTTTTGTTTATGAAAAGTGATAAGAAAAAACGGGGGGGTGTGTTTGTTTAGGGTGAATAGTGTTGTAACTTTCAAAACTTGGCAATAACAGTCCCTTAACTACATAACTTCTATTCTAAGTCCAAATAAAGTTTATGAACAGTTAAATCTTAACGACTTATGGCAAAACTATTTTCTAAGGCATAACCTAAAGAATCATCAAGTTAAATTTACTTTAACTCAATCCCGTGAAGTACCACCAAAATTAAAGCAAAATTAAAAATGCAAAAACACATCTTTGAGAAAAATTTTGAAATTTTTAACAAACATTCTCCCCCTCAACATTTGGTCGTAAAAATGTTGAAAATTTTGAGAGACCAAAGTGTTGAACGAGATCGTGTGCTTGCATTTGTGAACAAAATGAAATAAAATACGAAACGAAATTAAAGAAAATCTTTTTGTTATTTTTATGGTTTTGCAATTTTTTCTTTTTGTTTTATGAATAAATATTTACAAAAGATATTTTTGGTGTTTGACTCCATTAATTGTTTTCCAGAAGAGATTTTAAATCATCTGGAGTCAAACAACGCATACCAATTCGGTGAACGAGTTCAGTAAACCTAGCCGGTGGTAAAGGTTTAGTGAACAAGTCTGCCAATTGGTATTTGGTACCCACGAAGTATAACTCTATTGTACCCTTCTCGACATACTCCTTGATGAAATGATATCGGAGATCGATGTGCTTAGACTTGGAATGTAGAACCGTGTTGCAGGAAATAGCAATGGCACTTTTTGAGTCACAGTACATCGGAATCTTCTCGAATGAGTAGCCATAGTCCATCAGCTGCGTACGCATCCAAATGATTTGAGCACAGCAGGCAGCCATAGCCACATATTCTGATTCAGTAGATGAGAGTGAAGTGCAGTCCTGCTTCTTAGATTGCCAAGACACAAGCTTGTCTTCAAGAAACTGTAAACCACCAGAAGTACTTTTTCGTGTATCCATACACCCTGCATGATCAGCGTCTGAAAAAGCAATTAGTTCAAAACTAGAATCCTTCGGATACCAGATCCCCATGTGAATGGTTCCTTTCACGTATCGAAGGATTCTTTTAGCCTCATTGAGGTGACGTTCAGTAGGACGCGACTGATAGCGAGAGCACATAAACACAGCAAATACAATATCTGGTCTGCTAGCGGTTAGATACATGAGCGACCCAATAATACTTCGGTATTTTGTGGGGTCTACCATTTTCCCATGTAAATCCGCATCTAACTTAGTTGTGTTTGACATTGGGGTATTGTATGTGTCACAATTGGTCATTCCATGTTTCTTTATTATTTCAAGAGCATATTTTGATTGACTTAGGAAAATACCACGGGGAGATTGATGAACTTGTAATCCTAGAAAGAACGTAAGTTCACCCATCATTGACATTTCAAAATTTAGTTTCATTAATTTTGCAAAAGCATTAGAATACTTTTTGTTAGTAGATGCAAAAATAATGTCGTCTACGTAAATTTGTATGATTAAAACATCTTCCCCGTGTCTTTGGATAAATAAAGTTGGGTCTATTAGACCTTTGGTAAAACCATTAGCAAGTAAGAAAGCAGTAAGTTTGTCATACCATGCCCTGGGGGCTTGTTTGAGACCGTAGAGAGCCTTCTTAAGTCGATAGACATGGTTCGGATGCTCTGGGTACACAAATCCTTCCGGCTGACTGACGTATACCTCCTCACGTAATTGACCATTCAGAAATGCCATTTTGACGTCCATTTGGTACACGATCATGTTTTTGTGAGCAGCGTATGCTAGAAAAATCCGTACAGCTTCAATTCTAGCCACGGGTGCGAAAGATTCTTCAAAGTCGATTCCTTCCTCCTGACTATAACCTTTAGCTACCAATCGGGATTTGTTGCGTATGACATTACCTTCTGCTTCCAACTTATTCTTCCATATCCATTTAAGTCCAATCACATAAACTCCATCCGGCCTTTCAACTAATTCCCAGACTTCTAGTCTCTTGAATTGGTCGAATTCCTCTTGCATAGACTCAATCCAATTATCATGTGTCATTGCTTCCTTGATGCTTTTTGGTTCGGCATGAGAAACGGTGAGTGCATACATGCAGTGTTCGGCATCGGAGTGAAGTTTTTGTCGAGTCATCACTGGAGCTTGGGTATGACCAATAATGTTGACAATTGGGTGATCACGTGTCCAATGATGTGTTGAAGGGTGAGGGTTATGGAACTGCTGCACATTAGTCGATTCCAAGTCCCGTGTTGACGACTCTGGAATATCGGAAAGGTTGGGAGTCGGTGCAAACGGATTAAAGAATGCATTGGGATCGTAATTTGCAGGTTCGGGTACTTCAAGTTGATTCAGATCTTCAGGTGCATTGTATGAGTTGGAGTCTGTCTGTTCATCTGCTGTTGGTGAATCTGTTGGAGGTGCATCAGTTTCTACAGTAGTTGTAGTAACGGGTGTATCAGGCACTGGAATAGTGGCAGTTTGAGCAGCGGAATCGGTGGATACATTTTGTGCACGAATCTCAAAAGAGTCATCAAACAGTGGAGTGAACAGCGTTTCCAATTCTTGACGGGTTAAAGGTAAAGGTGCATCTGAACGATCTGGGAAATTTAAACGGTTAAGTTCGGGTCCTAAGCTGTTGCGCTCAGAAGCCATATCAGTGAGCTCATCAAAATTAGCGTGTATAGTCTCTTGAATCTCTCTGGTCCGACGGTTGTATATCCGAAACCCCTTAGAATTTTCACAATAACCAATAAAGATTCCTACATCAGCCTTAGCTTTAAGCTTTCCAAAGTCATCACGATCGTTGTTCGGGTAACATAGTGCACCAAAGACATGAAGGTGTTGAACATTGGGCTTACGTTTGTGGACAAGTTCATATGGTGTGCGATTGTGTCGTTTGTTGATCATACATCGATTCTGGGTATAACATGCTGTTGAGACGGCCTCTGCCCAAAGATAGTCTGGTAGTTGTGCATTGATCAGCATTGTGCGGGCGGCTTCCACTAAAGTACGGTTTCGTCTTTCGACCACGCCATTTTGTTCGGGAGTCCGAGCAATAGATGTTTGATGAACAATACCTACCTTCTCAAAATAATCCCGAAGGGTTTGATTCTTGAATTCAGTTCCATTGTCTGTTCTGACGATTCTGACGGTGTTTCTAAGCTGAACTTGAATTTTGGTGAGAAAAGTGACTATCATGGATGGAGCTTGGTCTTTAGTACGAAGAAAGTAGACCCAAGTCCATTTTGAGAAGTCGTCTACTATGACAAGAATGTAACGTTTCCCGTTGATCGTTTGTACTCTCATTGGTCCGCACAAATCCATATGTAATAGCTGAAGAACATGATCCGTACTGGGTTCTTGTTTTGAAGCAAGATGTGCACGTTTGCTCTTCCCTTGTTCACAAGCAGGACAAAGGTGATCTTTAGCGTATCTGAATCTGGGGAGTCCTTCAACCAATTTGTGTCGAGCCAGATCAGTCATGGTTTTGAAGTTGAGATGTGACATTCGTTTATGCCATAACCATGATTTTGTAGATTCGGCCTTAGAAAGTAAGCAGATGGGAGAGGAAGCAATCATATCAGACATTGAAATGGTATAAAGACTGTTGCTGCGAGTGCCGGACATTAGATCGTTCCCTTGTAGATCACGTACGAAACAAGTTTTCTCCCTGAATGCAACTTCTAAGTCACCGTCACAAAACTGACCGACTGAAAAGAGATTGTGACCAAGACCTTCAACATAGTATACACGGCTGATTTCAATATTCCCACTGACATAATCTCCATACCCCATAATAGCAGCGAAGTGATCATTCCCGAATCTGACAGTACCAATGAACTTTGATACAAAGTTTCTTAACAGTTTGAGATCGCCTGTCATATGTCGGGTACATCCGCTATCAACAATCCAGAGAATGATTTGCACCACCTGCATCACACGAAGGAGACGACGATGGCACAATGGTAAGGGTGGAACCCGATGAAGTAGTGGGTTCCGGTTGGTTAGAAACACATGATATAACAACTTTAGGAATCCAAGCAAAATTATGCATCTTAGTTAACCAACGCTGCCACTTCCAACTAGATTGCGCTTTCTTCTTAGTGAATTCGCTAAGTGAAGGCAAGTTCTTAGGATTGCTGGGCTTAACTACAGGGGTAGCAACTACATCCTCAGAAACTACAGGGGGCGTTAATCCTAGCTTAGATTTGGAAGCAGTAGTGGGCCTAGATTTTTTGCCTTTTGTAAGTTTCTTAAGACGTGTTAAAAGAGAAGTAGCAACACACTTAGAGTGATCACCAGATAGCATAGATTTACGACAAAACACACAAGATGCATTAAACGATAAAGAAGTACGAGATACATCATTCGTTACAGACAGATTCGGATTACAAGTTGCCAAATCACAATCTAAATCTATAGTAACATGATTATTATTCAAATTCCTAGGGTGAGCTTCTACTTCCATAGCTTTTAAGTTCTCTCTCTTACGTCGCAAATTCCTATTCTTCTTTTTCTCTTTTTGGTGCTTGGATCTGCTAACGCTAGGAGGGATAACTAGTCCTGGAGAGGTGGAAGAACTCATGTTAGAATTATGAATAGCTGTATCGTTACTAGTGTTATCTGTCCTATGTTTTTCTGGTGCAACAATCTTAGTATTTGCAGACTTTTTCTTTTCAAGATTTTTAATTTTCTCCTTCAATTCAATAATGATGTGCGTTTTGTCCTGAATTGTGCTGTCAAGCTTTCGGTTTAAGTAGAAATATTCATCTCGACTCTTTTGCCAAAAATCTGTTACTTCTTGCAATTCAGCAATCTCTTTTTCATATTTAGAAATCTGACTTTTAAGTTCCTCATTTTCATTTGAAAAAGATGTCGAAGTTTTAAGATTTTGCAATTCAAGTTCAAAAACAAGACTTTGGTTTTGACACCATTCTAGTTTTTTGTTGAGTTGAAAGATTTCATCTGAAAGTTTTTTCTGCACATCATCATTTTGTTGTCGGAGACTCATGTTCTCATTTTTTAATGTCTCAACAGTTTTATTCAACAACCCAATATCATCACAGTGTTCAGAAACAAGCATATCAGTACCACATTCATAAAGAGAATTCATTACCACAGATATAATATCATCATTGAGGACACGTTCCATGAGACGATCATTTTCATTTTGCAAAAACTGATTTTGACGTTTGAGTTTAAAAACTGACCGTTCTGTTTCGTGACAAACATTGAGAATGTTTTTGACTTCCTTTTTTAATTCTTGTTCCCAATACCAGGTGTGTGAATACAAACGTTTAAGCGGTGGAGTAAATTGAGTTTCAAACATTTCACGCCTTTCTTTAGCAACGGGTGACATGAAATTTGCAACCGTGACTTCAGAATTGCGTTCAATGGCAGTGTCTATCAACTTAATTTCATTAATGACAGATCTAAAGTATTGAAATAAAGGAGCCTCATTGATCATGCTTAGTTTATTATGTAAATCTTTAGCGTTTTGAATGATAAGATCTAAGCTTGTTTCCTGAGCATCTTTTGTTTCAAAAATCTTAAGTTGTAGTTTACTATGCTCAAGTTCTCTTGATAAAAGTTTAACCTTAGCTTTTAATCTTGCATTCAACCCCTGGCATTGGATATTCTGATTTTGACTAATCAAAAGAAGTTGTCTGAGTTCTGTTTCTGAATCGTTCAAAGGTTCATGTGGTTCAAGTTGACCATCGTTATCATTAGTCAGTGTGATAGCAGGATGATCAAATGTAACAACTGGATTCATTTGATCATAGTCATCAAATATAACCACTGTGGACATTTGATCATTCTCATGAGTAGATAACGGTGAGTCAGATTGAACAACTTGGACCTCAGTCGTTTCGGAGACAGAAGGAGAGACAATGTCGTGAATGAGACATGAATTATCACATACCTGAGACTGACCGTCAGTGTCATACACTGGGCCTGAGTCTGTTACCTGAACTTCTTCTGTATCAACCATCAACATCATATCAGCAGTAGTATCCATAACATTCATCTGATCTTTTTGCTGTTGATTTCGTGCAATTGCTTCTTCTTTGAGTGCTGAGAGGTACTTCTGAAGATAGTAGGCACTGCTGTGAGGAGTAGGTTGTGATGCTTCAGATGGTGCACTGGTAAGTGCAGTGGATGACACACCAAGTTGCTCAAACTGTTGCATAATGTTTTGATGAGTATGAGGATCTTCTGAAGTATGCTCACTAGAGTTGTCTAAGACAAAGCCTTCATTAGTGTAGGTGAACCCATGAATGATGATTAGTGCAGGAAGAATAGTCTTAGGAAACTTTCTCTATAAGCAAGATCGAATGAGTCTATCAGTAATGACAGTAGGTTCCTCATCACTGTGCATGATAGCAAGGTGGTTCCATAGCTCTTGAGCACTTGCATCAACATCCAGCTTAGTGTACATGGCATTAGGAAGAGCGGT
>LBNU01022513.1:1393-14726 GCA_014162995.1 Artemisia annua
AATGCACCTACTGTGGATCAAGCTATGATCAACCAACTTGTGGAGCAACGAGTTGCTGAGTTGCTGGCTGAGTCGAATCATTCCAACAACTCTGCTGGAACTTTTCCACCTGTTCGTACTAATGGGTGTAACTACAAGGAGTTTCGAATCTGCGGACCCATTGGGTTTGGTGGAACTGAAGGAGTGGTTTACTTGGTCAGGTGGATAAAGAAAACTGAGTCAGTGTTTACTGTCAGTAACTGCGCGGAGAATGCGAAGGTAAAGTTTGATTCTTTTACCTTCAAGGATGAAGCATTAACTTGGTGGAACAATTACCGAAATTCGGTTGGGAGTGATGTGGACTATGCCATGACATGGGAACAATTTAAGTCTTTGCTGATTCAGACTTACTGCCCAAGGAATGAGGTTAAGAAGTTGGAGATTGAATTTTGGAACCACAAAGTGAAGGGTACCGATATAATGGCTTATAATCGTCGTTACCAGGAGTTATCCTTGCTTTGCCCGGATATGGTTAAGACTGAGGCTCAAAGGATTGAGCGATATACCGATGGGTTGCCTGTGGCTACAAGGAACGACGTGATTGCTGCTAGGCATACAAGCGTTCGTGAGGCTATCGCATTTGCTCAACAATTGATGGACTAGTTGGTATTGGCAGAAGTTGGAAAGGAAAAGAATGGAAAGAGGAAAAGGGACAATCACTCTAAGGGTAATGATCATCGAAACAAGCGACAGGATGTTGCTAAGTGATGAGACGAAAAGTGTTACGCTTTTAGGGGGTCATTTAAGCCCTAATTCGTATAAATGTGATCAAATATTGCCCTAAATCGTTCCTTTTGTCATTTTAGGTACTTTTGAGAGGAATTCTGGAAAACATGCATATTCGGACGTTTTTAGAGCATAAAAGTGAAGAAAACGACAAAGTCTCAAAAGATGAAGATTTACAACCTGACGGCGTCAGAAGTCACAAGGTGACGCCGTCAGAAAGCCTTGACAAAAGAGTGGAAACCAATTATCAAATGACGGGCCAGAGGAAATTTTGGATTTAACACCTGACGCCGTCAGGTGTTAGGAAAAGTAGGCCGTCAGGAGTAAAGTTAAAGAGTGACGGCCCAGAAGGTTTTATAAGGTGACGGCGTCAGAAGTGGATCTAGGCCATCCGAGAAACCTAATGGCGGCGAGCTGACGGCGTCAGCCCTTATAACCTGACGCCGTCAGAGTGTAAAATCTATATATAGTTTTCTAATTTTCATTCATTAGTGTGGAACTTTGTGGAGAACTTTTAGGGCAAACCCTAAAGACGAATTTTCTGTACTTTTTAGGGTTTCCAACCCTTGGAACCCTCATGCTTAATTAAAGATAAGTCTTCACTTTAATTCAATCAATATGTCTATGTGTTGGTTGATTATCTCTTTTGCTTGTCTTTTAATTAACATGTGTAGCTAAATTCTCTAGTGTTTGCTTAGATCTAATGAAACCTAACTATTAATTATTGGTTGATTGGTGTGTGTTGTTGTTTGTTGGGATGATTGTTCCATCAATGTTAGGCTCAAGAAAACTGGCCAACCTCCTTTATGGTAACGTGCTTGAACGTCTTGGGAAACATGTAGCCAAGGCATACTAGGCTATTAAGGTAGTATTTAACGCATGAGCCACTGTTTACAACCCCTATGGTTGTGCCGTGCATGGCATAGGGCGAGATAAGAGCTCATAGAATTGGAGAGATATGTATGCCACTCCATGAGTTATTAGGAATACACCCTTCATCCACACAAGTAACACACATATCAATTAACCGGTAAAAGATAGTTAGGGAGTAATGAAATCTAAGTAAACACAATTTTCTCCATATTGTTTTCACAACCACAATAGTTTAGATATTTATTTTATTTTAATTTGCATAAGTAGTAAACTTGGGTTAGTTGACTAGCAACTAATTCCGCCCTTCCTCTAAAAACCGAGATTTTAATTGCTTTCAAAAAAATATAAAAATACAAAAAGAATCTTCCTTCCACCCTTAGACCTATTAGAGTAGCTTTTCTATCCTAACGAACACTATTCCCTGTGAGAGAACGATCAATCCCCCGTACTTACCACTATCCTATACTACATCGGTCAGGTACACTGCCTGGTGGGGTTGTAAGCCTCTTGAGATCCCTCGAGAGGTAAAACCTGTTGTAAGGTCACAAAACCACGCATCAAGTTTTTGGCGCCGCTGCCGGGGAATAGTTATTGTTTAGGTAGAATTTTTATTTCTTTAGGTCTACTCACTAGATTCCTTTCTAGTGAGATTTTTATTTTCTTTTTCTAGGATTTTCTTTAGTCTATCTTTTTCTTCGTGTTTTTGTTCGTAATCTTTACCATCCGCCATCATGGAAGGTGGTAACATCCTTGATCCCAACAACCTAATTCAACCAAACCACCCACCACAACCAAACCAACCTCCTAGACCCCGCACCTTAGGAGAGTATTCCCGACCTAGCCACCTTGGCTATCGAAACACCATTGAGCTCACTCAAGGAGCCAATGTCACTCCCTTGCGATCCGACACCATCCGGTTGGTGCAAAGCGGATGCGCATTCCATGGACTTCGTTCCGAAGATCCAAACCAACATCTCAAGGATTTCCTCAAAATCGTAGATTCCATAGACCTTGATGTTGCAACTCGAGAGACGACCCGATTGCGTCTCTTCCAATTCTCTCTACGGGACCAAGCTAGTCAATGGCTTGAGCGACTTCCCGCAGGATCCATCACCTCTTGGGACGATCTCACAACTCGTTTCCTTGCTCAATTTTTCCCACCGGGGAGAACTACCAAGCTAAGGAATGATATCTTGGCGTTCCAACAACGCCAAGGCGAAACCCTCTACGAGGCATGGACTCGATTCAAGGACTTACTCCAAAAAGTCCCTCATCATGGCATAGACCTTTGGCTCCAAGTCCAAATCTTCTATGACCACATCAATCTCCACACGAGGCAAACCATTGACCAAGCGGCCGGTGGCAAGCTACGTGATCTAAGTGCGGAACAATCATGGGATCTCCTAGAAGATCTTGCTCTATATGACAACGAAAGTTGGAATGATCCCCGTGATTTGAATAAAACGGTCAAGGCAATATCTTTGCCTTCGAATAATTCAAGCACTTCCGACCGTAGGATCATAGAACTTGAAGACCAAGTCAAGTTTCTCATGAAATCCTACGAAGCTCCTAAACCTTCAAGCCAAGTGAACAAAATCACTTCTTCGTGCGAATTATGTAGTGGTCCCCACGACACTCGTGATTGCATGGAACTCCCCGAACAAGCTTTTGCGGACTACGCATCCACGCGTACCGACGGAGCGGGAGATAAGTGGTACACTTTCAAACCCGAGCCAAACCCTTATGGAGATTCATACAACCCCTCATGGAAAAATCACCCCAACCTTAGGTGGAAGTCAAACCAAAACGCACCCCAAAACAATTCTTCCAACCCACCTAACCGGTTTCAACCCAACGGTAATTCCTCAAACCGTACTTTCAACAACAATCCTTCCAACAATTATGGTAGTACCAACAATTTTGAAGGATTGATGTCAAATTTTATGGCATCTCAAGAAGCTCGTATAGCTAAATTCACAAACGAATTTAATCAACAACAAGTGGAGATGACTAACAAAATTGACAACTTGTTGAAAGCCCTCAACAACCAAGTGCTATCACCCCCACAAAAGGACGCTAGAAACACCAATAGCGGACCCCAAATCAAAGACCCTTCTTCATCCAAAAATGTCCACTTTGTCAACGTTGTGACCATTAAACCGATTGATAGGAGTGAGAATGATAACGAATCAAAGGATGATGTTAAGGAAATAGAGGATGATAGGAAGATGGAACAAGTAGTAGAAGAAGAAGACTTCTTCAATAAGTTACCAACTAGGGAAGAGCGAGCATATCATAAGAATCTATTCGATGACTCCGAGACCCCATACATCCTAGGTAACCCAATTTTCAAGGTGGGCGATCCATCTAATCTAAACATACCATGTAACATCGGGCATTTGCATATTTGGAAGGCGTACATTGACCCTAGATCACCCATTAACATCATGACTAGAGCCCAATACTATTTGATAATGAAAAGTCAACTAGGGTATAGAGTGTTTCCCGATAAGGGATGGATTAGTAACTTCACGGGAAGAGTTAAAGGATTACCGGTTTATGTAGGAAACTTTACCTATGTCACCGACTTTGTGATTATAGAAGATATCCGCCCAATAATCGATGCAAGTGTGACCCAATTAGTCTTAGGCAAACCATTTATCGAGATCTCTAGAATTACTCATGAACCCTCCTTAGGGATAGTCACATTTAAGGATGAGACCGATGAAGTGAACTACCAAATGCCGTATGAGATAGAGCAATACCAACACTTGTCAAACGTTGAGAAGGAGCTCAAACAAGCGGTCTACTATAGGAATGATGAGGATAGACGTAGGGGAGTAGACTATGTCATGAAAAGGATTTTCGGTTTCTATAAGGATTGTTTGAACTTAGGGCCCGAATACAAAACCGGAAAAGAGGATGACTTAGGAACCGAGACCAACGACGAAGTCACGTAACGTACGGTGACTTTGAGTCTAGCTACAAGACTCGTAAATAAAGAAAAGCGCTTCTTGGGAGGCAACCCATGTTTTGTTTGTTTTTGTGTGTTTATTTGATTTTATTTGTTTCCGTATGTAAGTTATATTTCTTGTTATTGATTCATGCTTCAAACTAAATTGTGAAAATGCTTTATTTTGTTTTTAACTTCGTCTTAACTACATATAAAGGTATTTTGCAAAAGCTAAGTGTAAGGGAAATCTAAATCGGTTTATAAAGAACGAATGAACATGAATCATAACAATGAAATTAACATACATATTAGTATTTGTTTGAG
The DNA here is from genome assembly GCA_014162995.1 of Artemisia annua. Classification (NCBI taxonomy): domain Eukaryota; kingdom Viridiplantae; phylum Streptophyta; class Magnoliopsida; order Asterales; family Asteraceae; genus Artemisia; species Artemisia annua. The sequence continues at coordinate 6,309 of LBNU01022513.1, forward strand.
TCAAATGCTTGTATCGAGTCATAATGAATTTTTGCAGGAATTCCAGGAAGTAAGATCTAGTTTTTCCAGAATTTTTCCCGGAAGCTTAACATGAGAATTCTGTCAGAACTTTCTGACGGCGTCAGGATTAACACCTGACGGCGTCAGGTTATAATTTTCTGCAATTTTTGAAAGTTTTGTATTTTTCCGGAAACCTAAAAAGTTTTGTCAATTCTTTAACTTATAATCTCCAGGAATTCTGCAAAATATTCATTCCACAAGCATTATATCTTATTATGTAGATTTTACCGCCGATTTTACGCGAGGTTGGCCTTTATCTTTTTCAGGTTAACAGGTTATTTTGGACAAGAAGACGTTTATTATTTTGGAAGGGAAGCTTTGAACGTTCGTCTATCTTGGAAGAAGATCTAACCATGTTACATCACTATCCACAACAAACGATTCAGGGGAGTATTTGATTTCATTCTTTCATCTTATTTACTTTTACGTCTTTTATTTGAACATTGGGGACAATGTTCGGTTTAAGTGTAAGGGGGGTAAATGAAAGCACCGTTGAGAATATACTTACGCTTGATGTTTTGCTTTGTTTGATAGTAAATTTGTAATAAAACCAAGAGAAATGTTTGTTAGGGCAATTTTAGCGCCAATTTAAAATTTTTTACAACATTTAGAAGTGAAACCTTGATCTTAATGAGCGTCTCATGGATAGGAAATTGTATGACTAGCACAAAACCGTACCACTAAAAAATTTTCCACCCCAAATATGTGAGGTTCGCCCCTAGAATTGGTAGGAAAAGCATCCATCTTTGGTGCTATGATGTGAGTACCGGTAGTATTTAGATTCTAGAACTTGCGTTAGGACCATCTCAAATCCACAAGTGAGACTACATTCGTGTAGTTAAGATTTACTACATGATAAGAGGCATTAGGATTAACCCATTGTTTTACACCCGTATATTTGTTATAATTACATTGACTTCATTGGTCAAGTAATTCTCCCACACCCTTTGCGTTGTATCCATTTTTGGTACACGATACCCCTAGTACACCCCTCCGAGCCTATCCTTTCGTTTCGACCTTTGAGCATCTTACTCAAAGTGAGAATTTGTTTACACCCCACTAAATGTACACCCAAATCGCCTTAGCCTACCTTGTATGCACCCACCTTTGGTGCATTATTGTGAAAACATTTGTTAAACCCTTAGTTAATTATCCGGTCAATTACATGGTTGCTAAGTTAAGTCATATCCTTGTACATATTGTTTTGGGACGATTGGGACTCATGGGTAAAACTACTAGTGTAATGGAGTAATGGGGAAGAGCAACATTATTACCCCCATACGTGCTAAACATTTTAAAAAAGTACTCCAAGTTTTTCGATTATCTTAATTCGAGTCATTAGAATAGTGATTGTAAAGTTATGTAAAGATTCAAGTGTAAGGGGAATGCAACTCCCCTATGATGTATTATTTTGGATGGTAGGGTAAGAGTGTATGAAAAAAAAATCAAAAAATCAAGAAAAATACAAAAAAATATGAAAAAGAAAGAAGAAAAACATACGGACTACCATCCCTTTTCCTTTTATGTTCCTTTTTAGTTTTTGTTATTTCATTTTTAGACTAAGATTGAGTCGAGTCTTGACTTAAGCAACGATGTAGAGTGCATGTATATGATCATGATAATTAACTTGCCACCACTAAATACCCCTTATTCCAACCAAACCGTGTTATCATATCCCTACACCTTAAGTTACAACCCTTTATGAAGCCCTCTTTGATAGTTTATCTTAGGTGCTTACGCCTAGTGGAGGAGTAATTAATCCTCTTCCAAGCCTATGGTAATCTATTTGCTATGACAGGTAGTGAGTGTTATTTTCCGTTTCCATTTATGAGATATATACTTTATGACATTTGAGAGGTGTGAGAATCCAAACACTATTTGTGAGGTGCTAGTGTATGATTTCCGTGCTTATTATGATTAGGGTCGAATGACTATTTGTTGTAATTACTTTTATATTCGTGTTAAATGACCCCTAACTCATATTTTGATTGAAATAAAAGCTCATTTGCTTGAGGACAAGCAAATCTCAAGTGTAAGGGTATTTGATGAGACGAAAAGTGTTACACTTTTAGGGGGTCATTTAAGCCCTAATTCGTATAAATGTGATCAAATATTGCCCTAAATCGTTCCTTTTGTCATTTTAGGTACTTTTGAGAGGAATTCTGGAAAACATGCATATTCGGACGTTTTTGGAGCATAAAAGTGAAGAAAACGACAAAGTCTCAAAAAATGGTGATTTATAACCTGACGGCGTCAGAAGTCACAAGGTGACGCCGTCAGAAAGTCTTGACAAAAGAGTGGAATCCAATTTTCAAATGACGGGCCAGAGGAATTAACACCTGACGCCGTCAGGTGTTAGGAAAAGTAGGCCGTCAGGAGTAAAGTTAAAGAGTGACGGCCCAGAAGGGTTTATAAGGTGACGGCGTCAGAAGTGGATCTAGGCCATCCGAGAAACTTATTGGCGGCGAGCTGACGGCGTCAGCCCTTATAACCTGACGCCGTCAGAGTGTAAAATCTATATATAGTTTTCTAATTTTCATTCATTAGTGTGGAACTTTGTGGAGAACTTTTAGGGCAAACCCTAAAGTCGAATTTCCTGTACTTTTTAGGGTTTCCAACCCTTGGAACCCTCATGCTTAATTAAAGATAAGTCTTCACTTCAATTCAATCAATATGTCTATGTGTTGGTTGATTATATCTTTTGCTTGTCTTTTAATTAACATGTGTAGCTAAATTCTTCTTGTGTTTGCTTAGATCTAATGAAACCTAACTATTAATTATTGGTTGATTGGTGTGTGTTGTTGTTTGTTGGGATGATTGTTCCATCAATGTTAGGCTCAAGAAAACTGGCCAACCTCCTTTATGGTAACGTGCTTGAACGTCTTGGGAAACATGTAGCCAAGGCATACTAGGCTATTAAGGTAGTATTTAACGCATGAGCCACTGTTTACAACCCCTATGGTTGTGCCGTGCATGGCATAGGGCGAGATAAGAGCTCATAGAATTGGAGAGATATGTATGCCACTCCATGAGTTATTAGGAATACACCCTTCATCCACACAAGTAACATACATATCAATTAACCGGTAAAAGATAGTTAGGGAGTAATGAAATCTAAGTAAACACAACTTTCTCCATATTGTTTTCACAACCACAATAGTTTAGATATTTATTTTATTTTAATTTGCATAAGTAGTAAACTTGGGTTAGTTGACTAGCAACTAATTCCGCCCTTCTTCCAAAACCGAGATTTTACTTGCTTTCCATAAAATATAAAAATACAAAAAGAATCTTCCTTCCACCCTTAGACCTATTAGAGTAGTTTTTCTATCCTAACGAACACTATTCCCTGTGAGAGAACGATCAATCCCCCGTACTTACCACTATCCTATACTACATCGGTCAGGTACACTGCCTGGATGGGTTGTAAGCCTCTTGAGATCCCTCGAGAGGTAAAACCTGTTGTAAGGTCACAAAACCACGCATCACTAAGGCTTATGTAATGGGGGATGGGAATAAGAAGAATCAAAACGGTGATGCATCCAAGTGTGGTCGTTGCCACCAGAATCATTATGGACGATGTGTAGTAATGTGCCAAAATTGTTCAAAGAGAGGACACGTAGCTAAGGATTGTAGGGCTCGACCTCTTGCTATGGTGCAAGCTGCTCCTGAAGCTTGGAGTAAAGCGAGTGTTACTTGTTATGGATGTGGAAAAAAGGGACACTATAGGAATGAGTGTAGGGAATCGTGGAACCGAGGAGATCAAGGATCGGGTGGTAATGGGTACAATCGCGGAAACCATGGGGCTAGAGGAAATCGTGGACGTCAGGACAATGAGGACCAACGTGTGGAAGCAGGAGCTGCACATGGGAGAGTGTATGCACTGGGAGACGAGAGAGGAGAAGACCCGAACGTCGTTACTGGTACGTTCCTTCTCAATAATCGCTATGCTTCCATACTATTTGATACTGGTGCCGATAGAAGTTTTGTGTCCACTACATTTGCACCCCTATTAGAAAAACCCCCGATGGCCTTAGGAATTGGATATGATGTAGAGTTAGCTAACGGAAAAATAGAAAGGATTAAAACCATCATTCGCGGCTGCACATTGAATTTCTTGAATCGCCCTTTCAACATAGACCTTTTACCCGTCACGCTAGGAAGCTTCGATGTCATCGTTGGTATGGATTGGTTGTCAAAGTATCATGCTCACATACTTTGTGATGAAAAGATTGTGCGTGTGCCTTACGGCAAGGAGATTTTAAATATACAAGGAGATAGAAAAGGGTTGAGGAGTCCATCCAGATTAGCGGTCATATCTTGCACTAAGATACCGAAGCTAATGGAAAAAGGATGTTACCTTTTCTTAGCTCAAATATCTGCGAAAGGGGGGAAGGAGAAGGAAGAAAAGCGCATTGAAGATGTGCCCATCATTCGTGATTTCCCGGATGTGTTTCCCGATGATCTTCCGGGAATCCCGCCCACTACACAAGTGGAGTTTCAGATTGAGTTGGTACCTGGTGCTGCACCCGTAGTACGGGCACCTAATCGACTTGCACCTGCCGAACTAGAAGAGTTGTCGAAACAACTGGCGGAGTTAGCCAAGAAGGGATTCATCCGACCAAGTTCTTCACCTTGGGGAGCCCCAGTTCTATTCGTGAAGAAGAAGGATGGATCGTTCCGTATGTGTATTGACTATCATGAACTGAACAAGTTAACGGTAAAGAATAGATACCCGTTACCTAGAATCGATGACTTGTTCGATCAACTCCAAGGATCGAGTGTGTATTCGAAGATCGATCTGAGATCGGGGTATCATCAACTTAGAGTTCGCGAGGAAGATATTCTGAAAACGGCTTTTAGAACCCGTTACGGGCATTACGAGTTCCAGGTAATGCCGTTTGGGTTGACTAACGCACCGGCGGTATTCATGGATCTCATGAATCGGGTGTGTAAGCCTTACTTAGACAAGTTTGTGATCGTGTTCATCGACGATATTTTAATCTACTCGAAGAGCGAGAAGGAGCATGAGGAGCATCTAAGACTTATCTTAGAACTGCTCAGGAAGGAGAAGCTGTATGCCAAGTTCTCTAAATGCGAATTTTGGATTCCAACGGTACAATTCNTGTGTAAGCCTTACTTAGACAAGTTTGTGATCATGTTCATCGACGATATTTTAATCTACTCGAAGAGCGAGAAGGAGCATGAGGAGCATCTAAGACTTATCTTAGAACTGCTCAGGAAGGAGAAGCTGTATGCCAAGTTCTCTAAATGCGAATTTTGGATTCCAGAGGTACAATTCTTGGGTCATGTGATTGATAGTCAAGGAGTTCATGTAGACCCCGCTAAGATTGAAGCTATTAAAGATTGGGCTGCACCGACAACCCCGACGGAAGTTCGTCAATTTTTGGGTTTAGCCGGTTACTACCGAAGGTTCATTGAGGGATTTTCGAAGATAGCCAAGCCGCTAACCAAGTTGACTCAAAAGAATGTTAAATACGAATGGGGAGATAAGGAAGAGGAAGCATTTCAATTGCTCAAGGAGATGTTGTGTAGTGCTCCTATCTTGGCATTGCCTGAAGGTAGCGAAGATTTCGTTGTCTATTGTGACGCTTCTCATAAAGGGTTGAGAGCGGTGTTAATGCAACGAGAGAAGGTGATAGCTTATGCTTCCCGACAGCTCAAGAAGCACGAGAATAACTACACCACTCACGATTTGGAGTTAGGTGCTGTGGTTTCCGCCTTAAGGATATGGAGACATTATTTATATGGGACTAAGTGTGTTGTATTCACTGATCACAAGAGTCTATAACACATCCTGAACCAAAAGGAGCTCAACATGAGACAGCAACGTTGGATTGAGCTGCTAAGCGATTATGATTGCGAAATTCGCTATCATCCCGATAAAGCAAACGTCGTTGCCGATGCTCTTAGTCGGAAGGAGAGAATACCACCGTTACGAGTTAGGTCATTGGGAATGACTATCGTATTGCCACTACCATCTCAAATACTAGAAGCTCAAACGGAAGCGTTGAAAGCAGAAAACCGACCTGCTGAGAATATATTTGGGATGGCAGAAAATGAGAAGGGATTTGTTAAACGTTCTGATAGGATATTATGCTTTAGAGGCCGAATTTGGGTACCATTGTATGGAGGAATTCGCGAGTTGATTATGCATGAGTCGCATAAGTCAAGGTATTCTATCCATCCTGGGTCTGACAAGATGTACCAGGATCTGAAGAAGTTATATTGGTGGCCAAACATGAAGGCGGATATAGCATTATACGTTAGCAAGTGTTTGACATGTTCGAAGGTTAAAGCAGAACATCAGAGACCGTCAGGTTTATTGACGCAGCCAGAACTTCCGGTTTGGAAGTGGGAGCGGATTACGATGGATTTTATTACCAAATTACCAAAGACGGCTAGCGGTTGTGACGCTATCTGGGTAATTGTGGATCGTTTGACTAAGTCTGCTCATTTCCTGGCAATTAGTGAAGATGATAGTATCGACAAGCTTGCGAGGTTGTATGTGAAGGAAATTATTTCTCGTCATGGTGTTCCGATATCGATTATTTTCGATCGCGACAGCCGTTTCACGTCAACTTTGTGGCGATCACTTCAAACCGCTTTGGGGACGAGACTTGATATGAGTACTGCATATCACCCCCAAACCGATGGACAAAGTGAGAGAACCATTCAGACTTTAGAGGATATGTTACGTGCATGCATAATTGACTTTGGTAAAGGCTGGGAGAAGTACCTACCCCTTGCGGAATTCTCCTATAACGATAGCTACCATACAAGTCTTAATGCTGCACCATTTGAAGCCTTATATGGTCGTAAATGCCGTTCGCCGATTGGTTGGGCTGAGGTTGGAGATAGCCAACTTACCGGACCCGAGCTTATATTGGAAACTACTGAGAAGGTGACTCAGATTCGTGATCGATTACAAGCAGCTAGATGACTCCTCCCAAACTAACCAGTTAACCCGGTGTGGTCAACTAAGTCAAATGAGGGAGAGAGTGATCAATATATGATCCGTTGAAAGCACAGTGTACTCACGGGTCGTTATGTCCCAGCGAGATTGAAATTGTGTTTGGAAAACGTTTTGGAATGAGTGATTCAGAAATAGTAACCAGATAATGATTGGATTGATTTACACTAATGGAAATGAGATAAATAACAGATATTAACAATTACTGGGAATCAGATAAACTAAAAACGTAATCAGAATTAAAACAAACGTAAACGCGTACTGAGAAAAGGACAAACTAAGCAGAAATAAACTAGAAGGGGTGAAAATGACTTTTTTACAAACTTAATATTAAAAGAAAATTAAATTAAAAAGAAAAATATTTTTTTTTATTATTTTATTATTTAATATTAATTAAAACTATTTAATACTTATAATTATATTTAATTTAAACTAAATATAATATAATATTAATTAAAACTAAGAAAATGAAAATTTATTTTTAAAAACTCTAAAATAACTTTAAAATGTTATAAAAACTAAAAATATGTATTTTTGTCTTTTTCTGAATTTAATATTAATTAATTACTAATTACTTATTAATTAACTAATTAACTAATTTAAATTACTAATAATACTAAAAATGACTTAGAAAATTATGAAATATTTTATAAAACTAATTAACCTTCACAGGAATCCTAAACAATTATAAAAAGTTTATAAAAATTATTATTAAACTATTTTACTAATTATTTACTTAGTTACTAATTAAAAACTATTTAAACTAAATTAATTGAGAAAATAGCAAATGAAACGGGAAAATTGCAATCTTAATTTTTACAGAAGCTTAATAATATATAAAGCTAGGAAAATTATAAAAACTAGGTAGTGCTTAATAAAAACTAATTTTGCTATTTAATAATTAAATATTAATTAATTACTAATAAAACTAATGTTAATTCTAATAAGTACTAAATGACAATATAAAAATCTGAACAAATTACCAAAAATACTTTAACATAAAATAAAATTAATAAAAATATAAAAATTCAAATTACTTAATAAAAAGCTAAAAAGGAAAATTAAAAAGGTAATTAATATTAAATAGGAACTATCACTTAATTTTAAATTGGATTTTTCTGGTTTTTCTTTTATAAATCTATTTTATACCTAAAAACATGAAACTTTTGTGAAGACAACTTTTTTCTAGCTTAAAAATAAGCCAAATGGACACCAAAGTGCTTAACAGTTGACTTTTTGTTGACTTTTGAAGGAAATGAACCTCTGTGGGGCCCACAGAGGTGGAGGATGGTTCAAATAACTTATTTGGACTGGTATAAGCTAGAAACAGCAAAATACAACACTAAATAAGCCAATAAGCACAA
>LBNU01022513.1:22003-32410 GCA_014162995.1 Artemisia annua
AAAAGGAAGGGAGAGGATTTGTTGGGGTTTGCCTCTTTGTGGTGTCCAGCGACCCCTAAAAGGGTTCCGTTTTGGCAGATTTTGGGTGCTCGATAGCCCTATGCCGAGACCATTTGGTCATAGGTTCGAGTCCCCTTGACTCGTGGTATTGCCGAGACCCAATGTGGGACTATGGCACGGTTTGAACTTGTAAATCTGAATCCGAAACTTGTGTATGTTTTGAATGTCAATCTTGTTGTTGTTTTAATGTTGTTATTGTTGTTTCTTGTTTGGAGGCCGAAGAGTAATAAGAAGCCGAGACCCTCGTGGTCCTCGGCCAATGTGTTGATTACGGCATTAGTGGACGGAGAAATAGGTTAGTTTGGGTACCGTAGTCGGACCGGAGCTTGATAGTTTGTGTGAGTGGATTGGTTTTGAATTTTGACGGGGATGTATTGATTATTGTAAGATGAGATAATTGGACATGTGGACTTGAGCGACGTCGAGGTCACCTTGACTTTTTAGTCAATGGTTGATTTCCGCAACCGCCTTAACATTGGATTTGGACAGACGGACCGAGAAGTGATGACTCGACTTGTGGACTTCACATATTTTATAACTCGAAACAAAGTATAAAACACGTAAATAACTTATATATCGATATAAACATTCACTTATATATATATACATATATATTATATATATATATATATAATAATACTATAATATATATATATATATATATAGTATATATAATATATTAATATATATATCTTATATATATATATATATATATAATATATATTATATATAATGTTGTGTGTGTGTTGCGTGTGTAGTGTGTGTGTTATATATATATATATATATTATATATGTGTATGTGTAGTATATATATATATATTTATATATCTATATATATATAGTAAAATGATATATATATACACACACACACACCACACACACACACACACATATATATATTATATATATTATATTATATATAGTATATATATATATATATATATATATATAATATTATATATATATAATTATATATATATATATTATATATATATATATATATATATATATAATATATATATATATATATATGTATATATATATATACTATATATATGAATGTGTATATAATAAATAAGAAATCACGAGAATGAAAATAATAAAGTTAACGATAAATATTAGACTATTAATTTAGTATAATATTGTCGGAAACCTTATTATACTTTTATCGTATAAAGGAAATAATAGAGTTAAAAAGGGATTGTTTTACGAATTATAACGAGCATTTGGAAATAAAACGAGACTTTGCGAGTTATAAGATATTTGAGGGCACTTAAATCCAAGTTCGACCATTTTATTTTGTTGACTATTGGTGCTAGTCACGGATATTTAACGACAATACACCAATCAATATAACTATCTTGCTTGTTTAGTCGACGGGCTAAATAAGACTTATATAGTTATATCGAAGGGTTTATTATCGAATATTATATCCTACGACGCCTTAGGTCGTGGTAGGAGTTTGAGAATAATAAGTAATAAATATTTTCATGAAGTTTATCGAATTGACGAATTCGATAAGTTTCGGGAATCTATTTAAACCACTTGTTAAACTCAAGAACTTATCATGTAGAATTCTATGTGTTATGTGATTTAGGTTTTGGGTATAATCTTGGAAGAATATATTAGGTAAATAAATTATGGAGGATTATCAAGTCGACGGATTTGATAAACTTCGATGGCTTAATTAAGTAATATATTGGACTAATATTAGACCCGTAGGTTGCTTTTATTATATCTTATGGTTGTGATTTCTTGGTTGAGTTGTGTCGACCCTCCACCCGCATGGATACCAAACGCCAAACCAATATGAGAATAACAAGAGAAATGGATTTTTGGAAAGTAAAAATGGATACGTTCGGGATTGGGAATATTTGATTTTTGAGGAAATGATCCTGAAACGAGTTTATATTGTTAGGAAGTGCCGAGTCCGTAGTTGCTGTCTTTTGAGTTGTGATACGTCTTACCACTACCGATTTCTTGTGCTGATATCTGGACTTGAGGTGAGTCATAGCCCCACTTTTACTCTTGAACTTTGCTTTCAATACTTGGGGTGAGAAACGTGCAAATTGTTTTATGTGGACTATTATCGCTTTTATTTAAAACTTGCTATGCTTATAGAACTAGGTAGGTAACATCAACCCTAGCCACATAGTGAATCTGGTTATCGCGTGTGGGCTAGATATGGTTAGATGAGATTGGAAGTAACATCAACCCTAGTCACATAGTGAATCTTGTTATCGCGTGTGAACTAGACATGGTTAGATGAAGAGAATGGTTTGTTAAGGATTATGTGATTGGACTATAGCGTGCACCTATAGGATTTCTTGTGTTGTGGTTTGAGACCTAGTCTAGCTAGCAAGCGTTTTGCGTATATGTCCACTCGATTTGATTATGAATATAAACCTATGATCTCACCAGCGAAAGCTGACTTTTAGCGCGTTTTCTCAGGTAATTAAGAATGTTGGGAGATGCATGCTTGGAAGGCTTGGCAAGGCTATTTGGTTTAAGGATCCACTTTTCTAAAAACTCTGATATGTATTTGGGGACCTACTTTTATTTCTTTTGGGCCTTACTTTGATGAATTTGGGATGAATGTAAACTTTAAAACCCCGTTTGGATGTGTTTTACTCATGTTTACTTTATCTCGTTCTTTTATGACTTTTGTTGGATACCAATCCCCGTAGCACCCCGAAAGCTTGAATAGTCTTCCGCTGTACCAAATTTTGGGGGTGTTACAAATTGAACATGGAAGAATCAAGGGTGAAAAACCCTTGAAAAAGCTGATAAAATCGTCTAGGGTTTGTTCCCAAAAAGTTGCACACTAATGAATGAAAAATAGAAAAGTATATATAGAAAATACATTCTGACGGCGTCAGGTTATAGGCTCTGACGGCGTCAGCTCGCCGCCATTAGGGTTCTCGGGTCACCTAGATCCATCTCTGACGCCGTCACGTACAAAACTGATATGGGCCGTCTCTCTTTAACTTAACACCTGACAGCCTAGGATCCATAACACCTGACGCCGTCAGGTGTTATTTTCACATTTTCTTCTTAGGGCGTCACGTATAGTCAGAATCCACTCCTTTGTCTTGGTTGGCTGACGGCGTCACCTTGTGACTCTGACGCCGTCAGGAAGGATTTCCAGCATTCTTTTGAGACTTTGTCGTTTTCTTCACTTTATGCTCCAAAAACGTCCAAAATGAGGTGTTTTCCAGAATTTCTTCTCAAAAGTACCTAAAATGAAAAAAAGAACGATTTAAGGCAATATTTGATCATATTATCATGAATTAGGGCTTAAATGACCCCCTAAAATGGGTACACTTTTCACCTCATCATCATATCAGCCAATAAAGCTTCCTCCTCAGTTCTAACATTCATAGTAACCTTCCATTGCATACTTCACTAACTTGTGCAGATTTCTTCACATGTAGGCTTGACAGTTTAAGTCTCAAATGGTTCACAATGGTCTTTATCAGTTCATCTACCACTCTCTTTTCATTGCCAAAGATCCTTCTATTTCTTTCATTCCAGATGAAGTAGACACAAGCAGCCAACCCAATTCTTCTTAATATACTATTGATAGATTGATTGCATTTAAGCTTTATCATATACTGAATCACATCCTCCCATCTGTTAGGCAATGTCTCTTTATCAATTCTCTTTTTGAAATCATTCCATATCTATAAAGAATAGGGGCATTCAAAGAATAGATGATTGATAGAATCAGGACAATTTTCACATAGTGAGCATTTCATTTGCCTATCAGGATACCATTTAAGTAGCCTATCTTGTGTACTTAATCTGCCATTTACAGTTAACCACATTATGAATGAGTGTTTAGGTGTACAGTGAGAGAACCAAATTATATCACACCATTCTACTTTAGCACCATTAGGCCTCCAATCCTTCCATGTTCTATTAGTAGAGTACTTGAACTGTTTTCCATCATTTATACACCAATAATAGCTGTCATTAGTGTTCTCATTAAAGCATGGCACACTGATTGTTTGTAGCACACGGTACCTATTACTCCAATCATCAGGCCATCTCCAATGTTCATCATACACCATTTCATAGAGCTTCATATTTATATCAAATCCAGCTTGTATTATATCATGCATCAGTATAACATTGCTCAAATTTTCAGGCCCCCACCATTTGTCATGCCAAAAGAAAATACTCTTGCCCTTACCAATTTTACATCTAACATGAGTTCTCATTTCGTCTCTAAGATTTATAATCTGCTTCCACCCATAACTTGATTGAATTGCAGATTCAACATTCCATACACTTGCTCCTTTTAGTCTTACTACATTGATCCATTCTGCCCACAGAGACTCTTTATGGCTAGCAATATTCCACAAGTGTTTTGCTATCAAGGTTTCATTCCATTTTTCAAGATTTTTAATACATAGACCTCCCTCCCTTTTAGGCTTACAAACCTGTTTCCATGCTATTTTAGCTTTACCTTTAGTCATCTCCCCTTGACACCATAAGAATCCTTTAAGAATTTTATTGATATCTTTGAGCACTGTCTTGGGAAAAATGAATACTGAAGCCCAGTAAACATGCATAGAAGCCAAAACTGAAGCAATCAGTTGTAACCTTCCAGCATATGAAAGCATTTTATTCTTCCAATTGTTCACCTTGTCTTTTATTTTATCTATGAGCCCCTTGCAGTCAGTATAACTAAATTGTTTAGTAATAAGTGGCATTCCTAGATAAGAAACAGGGAGCACTCCAATTTTGAAAGGTAATATATCCGGAATACCTTGCTTCACATGCTCTTGCACATTACCAAAGAACACAGTACTCTTCCCAATAATAGGATTTTGCTGATTAACTTATATAGTACATTGCAACAAGCAATGGGCCTATATTCAGATACTTTTAAAGGAGTCTTACTTTTAGGAACAAGGGTTATTAGAGTAGCATTGATCTCCCCAAGCAACTTTCCTTTTCTGAAAAACTCTTTCACTGCATCACACACTTCCTTACCAATAATGGGCCATGCTTTTTTGTAAATTTTGCAGTATACCCATCAGGTCTAGGAGCTTTAATATCATCCAAAGCTTCTCTTATCTCTTCATCTGTTACCCCTTTAATCATGTCTTCAGCATCTCCATTAGAAACAGTCTTTAAGTTTAAGTCATCAAGGTTGTATGGTTGAACAGGCACAGCAACTCCAAGAAAATTTTTAAAGTGCTCCACAAATTGATCAGCTACTTGTTCACCTTCAAACCTTACACCATCTTCATTGTTGATAACCTCAATTCTGCTTTTATGAGCTCTGCTTTTCAATATTGAATGAAAAAACTTTGTATTCTTATCTCCATCACTTAACCACTCTATTTTGGCTTTTTGGTGTAGAAACTTTTCTTCATCTTTGGTGGCTATGTTGTATTCTCTGAGAATCTTAGCTTCTTCTTTCTTAAGAATAGCATTGTGTGGATCTTTGTCAACCTTCATTTGGATATCCTTTAATTTCTCCCCCCATTCAATTACCTTTTCATGGAGATTTCCAAATTTCCAACTTAGGTTCTTCATATGATACTTCAGTGCCTTTAGTTTCATAACTAATTTGTACATACAACAACCTTCCACAGGAATGTTCCATTCTTTCTGCACAACAGGTAAACATTCACTTTTGTCAGGTATAAAGTTGGAAAATCTAAAAGCTTTATGTTTTTTCCTCATCACTTGTGGTATATGTAGAACTGCAGGGCTGTGATCAGAAGTGAGGTGTGGAAGGAAAACAGCATGTGAATTAGGGAACATGCTCATAAAATCAATATTCCCCAAGACTCTATCAATTTTCTTCATAATACCACTACTAGGATTCAATCTACTCTGCACCCATGTGAAATGTATCCCACTACAGTTAACATCTTTAACTTCAATAGAGTCTAGACACTCTTGAAAATCAATCATATCAACTGTCTTTCAAGAACCACCTTCAGAGTGATCTTCAATATTAAGACTAACATTCCAATCACCCAAAAGAATCCATGGACTATCATTAATCAAACTTTTATACTTAGCTAAAATCCTCCACAATTCTTTTCTTTCCTTACCAGAGTTTGCAGCATGGACAAAACACAGTAGAATTTACTTTTGCAATCTTTAAACTCAATACAACATAACATTGCTTGCCTGGTAGAATGCATCTGCACAAGGTTCACATGATCCTCATTCCAGCCCACAATGATTCTGCAACCCCTATCACTTTCCTTCACATTAGAGCACCAACTCCAATCCCCAAATACAAACTTACACACACTACCAATCTGTTTTTCTTTCACATGTGTCTCTATTGTAGCACATATATGTAGGTTTGCATTTCTAATGAACTTCTTAACATCTTTTTGCATCTCTTTATTACACATACCTCTTACATTCCAAACAGCCATCTTCATCTCATTATTCATTGCTAACATGATAAACTGCTTTTGTGAGAACCTTTATGCAGGAGGTCTAAAACATTCCCATTCAATTCATTCACTGTCATACTATTTGAAATTCCATTATCTTCCTTAAGAACATCTTCTTCCTCAGAACATTCTTTATCCCATATCTCCTTCCACTGCTCAGCAAAGTACTTATGCATATCATCTGTCCATAATTTTGCTTCCTCTTTTGAAGGGTGTCTCTGATACTTCACATACTTATCAATACTATCTTTCCATTTAGCCCCATATACCTCACTCTCATCAATTTCCTCAAGTACAGCATACTTATTAGCACTTCTTTTCAGCTCCTCAATTGCATTTTTATCCACCTTCCATGAATTCTTTGGAGTGCCAACACTGTTTTACCCATTGTAGTCTTCTGATTCTTATTATTCACCTCATTATTTTGTTTAGTTTGTGTTTGTTTATTAGCTTCAGTTTCAGTTTTCTTCATCACAGGCCTAAACTCCATTCTTTTTTTGAAACCTTGATACTCCTTGTTCTTTGTAGCTCCTTTATAATCATTGCCTTGTTTCACCTCTTTAAAACCTTCTCCATTATTAGCATCTTTACTCTCATTGTTCTTATCAGTGGTTACAGTTGTATCGCTTATTCTCAATCAACATGTACTATCATTATGCCCATAAACTTTGCAATTACTGCATCTTGGAGGCTTCCAGCTATACTCCACATCCACAAACTTAGAGTTTTTTTTATCAATTGACCATTATTACCTTTATAGCAAATCTCAATTTTCTCCTTGAACTCTCTATCAGCTTTTATCTCCACCAATACTCTAGCAAAACCAATATTCCCAGTGCCTTCACTATACATCTTTGCAGTAACTTTGTCCATGATTAAAGGATTACCTAGGCTACTAGCAATAGCACTTATGCCCTTAACAGTCCATGCCTCAACAGGTACATTATGTAGCTTAATCCAGCATGCTAACACTTCTGGATCTCTTCTATCAATAATAACACTAGAGTCCCACTTTTGTACCATAAGAGGTTTGTTGTTAACAAGCCAAGGTCCACTTTCAAGCACATGGTTCATACCTTCAGATTCTCTGAACTTAAAAAGGTACAATCCATTTTTAGCAACAATATCCTTCAATCCAAATCTTCCCCACATTCTACTGATGTTGTATTTGAGTTCATAGTATGACATTTTGCAACCAACAAAGTGTCCACAAAGAGTCAACATCCACTTCCTACTCTCTTCCATAACAAGTTCCTCATCAAAAATCACAACTTCTCTACCATTTTCAAGTTCAACTGGTATCAAGTTTAGTTTTTTAATTTTTGGTAAATGTATAAGATTGTTTGCAATGCTCTTAATTCAGTAGGTTAGAAGTTCTTTGTTTCAGTTTTTGTAACAATGAAATTTATGTAATAATTATGATTTCACACGTTTTATCCTGTTAATTTTTGTACATATATAAGAATGATTTTTACGATGTAGGTTGAATTATCGGTAAATGAACTTTTACAACCCCTCTTAACTTAAAATCTTGGCTCCGCCCATGTTGACAATACTGATCGATTATACATTATATCATCCCTAACTATACTGTATTAAACATATTAATGTAATAAGAATCTCCT
Organism: Artemisia annua; assembly: GCA_014162995.1. Taxonomy (NCBI): domain Eukaryota; kingdom Viridiplantae; phylum Streptophyta; class Magnoliopsida; order Asterales; family Asteraceae; genus Artemisia; species Artemisia annua. Next base: position 30,123 of record LBNU01022513.1, read on the forward strand.
TAGCACTAACATAGTAACATATTGCACTTAGATAATGTAAATAAGGAATCTTTTGAAGGCTTATAATCTCGTTTATTGCTTTATTAAACTAGAAGGACCAAAGTCGTAGAAAGTAAACTTATTAACCGAATGTTAGTTAAGTTAGTTAGTTTGTAAAATCCTGTAAATTGTGAAAGGGTATGTCGAATGGACATGACCCTTGGTGAACAGACACGATGGTTCGAATCACAACCATTCGTGTAGTATATATAGTTGTAAACATGTAACGTTACAAAGGTTAGATCGATAATAAAAGTTATTCAGTTTTAGTATTTGCAATTTCATATCGACTCTCATTTGGGACCAACATCTTTGGTAATACATTGGAGTGAATTTTTGATACTTTTGCTTTATATTAGCGCAGAAATGGTATATTTAGTGCTGACATTGGAGAGTCACTAACTCGTTGGTCAGCNAATCACACAAAGTTTTCTCAGAAACTTTTGTTTGTGATTAGAACAACACAACAACGAAACCAAGACCCACTGTTGTGTTACAACGCGACAGGAAGGAAGAAGAAAGACCCATTTTGCTTCGCTATCACAGCAGCAAAGTTGGAAGGAGAACGACGTCAAGAAAGACCCACGGTTGCAAATACTAGTGAAGCAACACGTTGGACAGAAAAAAGGGATAGTTTGCTTGTTTTGTAAACGGTACCGAGAAGAAAAAAGAAAGAAGAAAACAGGAAACACTCAAGACGAAGTGTTGGGCGCACGCTAGCAATACAAGGACGGCAGCAACGAGAAACAACAAATCTGATATTTGTTTTAAAGGAATACCGAGGGGTATTTGTTTGCTGGGAACCGTACGGTGTAGATCAGGAACAAGAAGAAACAAAGAACGTATTGTGGAAAGCGTTTGAAGAAGCAACAAGCAACGAAAGGCAACAAGGAAAATACGTGAACCTTGTTTGAAAAACGTACTAAGGAGATAGTATTAGAAGGAAAAACAAAACACTAATTTGTTTTTGAAAATACTGAAAGTATCTTGGAAGATTTTTGTGATAACAAGAAACTTGAAGACCAAAGTATTTGCATACTTGGAAGGAGGCCGAGACAAAAAAAAAAGGGAAAGTCTAGGGCACGGCTGGAATTCAAGTCGACACAAAACAAAGAAACAACGTGGTAACTAGTGGTAATTTGGAAAAGCAATTCGGATAGACATCAAGGGGTGTGACATACGAATTGGATTTTGGTGAATAAAGGGAAAAGTGATAGTTGGTACAAAAGTTCTAGTATCGACAACAAAGGGAACGCGATTGTGTTGAAAACACAAAAACGAGGTCACAAGCAAATTCAAACTTTTGGATTTCATTACATTTTATATAGTATAGATACATTGTTTATACTATTAGGATATCCCGATAACTATATATTGATCCCGTAATATTAAGTGATACCACATCATTTAGAATTCTCATACAAGTAGAAGGTGAAGATTATAAATACCTTTAAGATGGCCGGTGATAACGCAAATGACGCTAACAACACCGTAGTGAAACCCGTAACACCTATTGCACAATACCAATGCCCTAAACTTAAAACCACAAACTATACGGTTTGGGCTATTCAAATTAAGGTTATATTAGAAGCACATGGTTTATGGGAGACAATAGAACCTAAGGAAAAAGCACAATTAGATGATAAGAAAGATAACGCAACAATTGCCTTGTTATATCAAGCGTTGACCGAAGATGTGATTTTACAAGTAGCAAGTTGTAAAACGGCTAAGGAATTATGGGAATCGTTGAAAAGGAGACACGTTGGAGAAGAGAAAGTGCAACAAGCACGGTTACAATCATTGATGATTGGATTTAATGCCCTTCAGATGAAGGAAGATGAAACGGTGGATGCATTTACGAACAAACTAAATGGTTATGCCACGAAGGCAAAAGAATTAGGAAAGACCATGGATGAATCACTTTTAGTTAGAAAACTATTAGACTCCACACCAGATAGATTCATTCAGATAGTAGCATCCATAGAACAAACAAGTGATCTAGACAGTATTACCTTAGATGAGATCACTGGAAAACTTAAGGCATTCGAGGAAAGAATAAAACTCCGAAAGGGAGGTCAAGTAGAAAGCCAGGATAATTTGCTATTCGCACAAGGCGAACACTCAAAGAATGGAAAACGTTTTTCCAAGCATAAGGGTAGATCAAACTACTCAAGAGGGAACTGGCAAAACAACAAGTATAAGGATAACTCGAATGGAGAAAACTCAACTCACAAAGATAAGTCTAATAA
>LBNU01022513.1:37249-62248 GCA_014162995.1 Artemisia annua
TATTAAAAGTTTCAAAATTTTCATTTTTCACCCCAAAGTTTGGAACTTGTCATTTTTAGTCCCTATAGTTTAAAAGTTGTCATTTTTAGCCCCTGTACTTTACTTAATTGCATTTTGTGTTAAATTTGTTATATCTGTTTATTGTGAATTCTCATTTTCAATTCCAAGCAATCAGTAGTGTAAAAACCAATCAAAATCTTATTCTGGTTACTACTCCCAAGTCACTTATTCCCGAAACGTTTTTCAAACACAATTTCAGCCTCGTTGGGACTTTAACGACCCGGGGAAACACTATACTCCTCAGGATTTTATTGCATTGTGCTCTAGACTTTCAGGGTTTATTTGTTACGGTTAGTCATTCACAAGTGGCTAGCTCGTGTGACAATACCTGTTGGTTCTGAGCCAATCAATGACCAAGCATGGTTATGGCATGCTAGATTAGGTCATCTAACTTCGATGCACTAGACAAGATGACAAGGAAAGGTCTGGTAAATGGAATACCACGGATAACACATGCAGGTCAAATCTGTGATGCATGTTTGTTAGGTAAACACATTAGAACACCATTTCCACACAAGGCTAAATTCAGATCAAAGAACCCTTTGGACTTAGTATATGGAGATCTTTGTGGTCCCATAAGTCCAGCAACACACTCTGGAAAGAAGATCATCTTTTTATTGATAGATGATTGCACACGTTTCATGTGGGCCTACTTTCTAACCTCGAAAGATCAGGCATTTAGCACATTTAAGGAATTTAGACAGAAGATTGAAATGGAATTGAAGTTGAAGTTGAAAATGCTAAGAACAGATAGAGGTGGTGAATTTACATCAAATGAGTTCACCAATTACTGTAAGGAAAACGGTATAGCACGACAGTTGACAGCACCATACTCACCACAACAAAATGGAGTAGTGGAGAGAAGAAATATGACAGTGTTATCAACGACTAGGAGTATGATGAAAGCGATGAAGTTACCCTTAACTTTTTGGGCGGAAGCAGTCAGACACGCCATTTACATACTCAACAGGGTACCTACGAAAGCCCTGGAAGATAAGACACCGTATGAAGCACTCTACAAAAGGAAACCAAACCTGGAATACCTAAAAATATTCGGATGCACAGCTTATGCTAAGATAACAATGCCTCATTTGAAGAAGTTAGATGATAGAAGCATACCGATGGTGTATTTAGGAGTAGAGGAAGGATCAAAAGCATGTAGGCTATATGATCCAGTAAGAAAAAGGAAACATGTTAGTAGGGACGTAAAGTTTATGGAAACGAAACCGTGGGATTGGGATAAGAATGAAGAGGATGCAAGTACACAAGACACATTTTGGGCTAGTTTTGTGGAAGGCGAAGTTGATAAGGAAAACCCTTTACAAGACAACATAGAAAACGACGAAGGATTGCATCCATTACCGGATCCAATATCAGATCCAGATTCTCCAATCACACCACCGACATACAATTATGACCCTAACTCAGAAGAGGAAGATGAACCTACAAATAGTTCATTAGGAAGCTCAAGTCAAGGATATGATCATAGCCCAATTCGAGGAAGAAGAAGGTTGACAGATATTTATGAAACTGCACAGCATGTAGAAGCACCTAGTTTATTCTTCACAGAAGAAGAACCTCGAAATTTTAAGGAAGCATCAAAGGATAAGAAATGGATTGAGGCCATGGAGATTGAATTGGATTCAATCAACAAAAATAATACATGGACCCTTACTACATTGCCAACAAATCAGAAGGCAATAGGACTGAAATGGGTTTATAAAACCAAGAGAGATGCTAAAGGGAATATCATTAAGTATAAGGCAAGATTAGTTGCAAAAGGTTATGTACAAGAACAAGGAGTAGACTTCGATGAAGTGTTTGCACCAGTAGCTAGGATAGAGACTGTTCGTCTAATATTGGCACTAGCAGCTTATCATGGTTGGCAAGTACACCACTTAGATGTAAAATCAGCATTTTTACATGGAGAATTGAAGGAAGAAGTCTACGTTACACAACCGGAAGGTTTCATACAAGAAGGAAACTTAGGAAAAGTCTACAAGCTAACTAAAGCATTGTATGGCTTAAGACAAGCGCCAAGAGCTTGGAACGTGAAACTTGATCAGACCTTGAAGTCATTAGACTTTAAGAAGTGTAATCTCGAACAAGCAGTTTATACGAAGCGAAGCAAGACTTCTACACTGATAGTTGGAGTATATGTAGATGATTTGATAATCACAGGAACTCCAAAGAAAGAAATCGACTTGTTCAAATCCCAAATGAAGGATAAATTTGAAATGAGTGACTTAGGGTTACTAGCTTATTACCTTGGGATAGAAGTCACACAGACAGGAGGAGAGATTACAATCAAGCAAACAGGATATATTAACAAGATCTTGAAGGAGACAAGTATGGCAGACAGTAATGATACGAAGATACCTATGGATCCCGGCACTAAGTTGGTCAAGGCGGAAGATGGAGAATCAGTTGACGCAACTTACTACCGAAGTTTAATTGGAAGTTTAAGGTACTTACTGCATACAAGACCAGATCTTAGTTATTCAGTCGGACTACTCAGCAGATTTATGCAAGACCCGAAGGATCATCACCTAAAGGCGGTAAAACAAGTAATCCGATATATCAAAGGAACAAAGGAGCATGGAATAATATACAAGAAGGAAGGCGGCTGCAAGATTACAGGTTACAGCGATAGTAGTTATGGGATCAACACCGATCAAGGAAAAGGAACTACTGGAATCGTATTTTACTTTGGAGAGTCACCCATTACTTGGAGTACTCAGAAGCAACCTACAGTGGCACTATCATCATGTGAATCAGAATTCATGGCAGCTACTGCAGCAGCATGTCAAGCTTTGTGGTTAAAACGACTACTCAGTGAATTGACTGGATGGCAAGAAAAGAGGATAACGCTCAGAGTTGACAACATATCAGCTATAGAACTCGTGAAGAACCCAGTATTTCATGGAAGGAGTAAGCACATAGACATTCGTTACCATTTTATTCGAGAATGTGTAGAGAATGGTCACCTAAGCGTGGAGCACATTAGTGGAGAACTACAAAGAGCAGACATATTAACGAAGGCCTTACCAAGACTCAAGTTCGTGACTATGAGACAGATGCTCGGAGTTCAAGACTTAGGTCAAAGCAACAATCAAGATTAAGGAGGAGAATGAAGGCTTATAATCTCGTTTATTGCTTTATTAAACTAGAAGGACCAAAGTCGTAGAAAGTAAACTTATTAACCGAATGTTAGTTAAGTTAGTTAGTTTGTAAAATCCTGTAAATTGTGAAAGGGTATGTCGAATGGACATGACCCTTGGTGAACAGACACGATGGTTCGAATCACAACCATTCGTGTAGTATATATAGTTGTAAACATGTAACGTTACAAAGGTTAGATCGATAATAAAAGTTATTCAGTTTTAGTATTTGCAATTTCATATCGACTCTCATTTGGGACCAACATCTTTGGTAATACATTGGAGTGAATTTTTGATACTTTTGCTTTATATTAGCGCAGAAATGGTATATTTAGTGCTGACATTGGAGAGTCACTAACTCGTTGGTCAGCTAGAATACGTACAGGAAATGAAACTAATGTACTATTTGGGACACAATATTTGACAATCAAAGGACGTGATATGTAGGTTCAAAAAATGAGCATCAGATTGAGCTTTCAAATGAATCTGATATGTCTTCTGATCTCTACAAAGAGGATAATGCGAAAGGCTCACCAAGATATAACTGCAGTGATAGGTGTATTTATCTGTTTGTACGATTAAATGCGAGATGAAATCTCAAAAACTAGACGTCTTTAGAGAATTAGAGACAATCTGTTGCTGCAATAACATTACTGATTTTTTATTTTTTTTTTGACTGAGAGCTTGTAAACTACTAGTATTTTATATTTTTTTTTCCTACAAGATTGTATGTCAAGTTCGAAAAGAGTACTGACTACTGAACGTGTGTCCAGCCTTTATTTGTTAATGTACCAATCCAAGTAGTACATGTATTATTATTTAGGATAGATGTTGGCTCAGTTGATTTGTGATCCTGTTTACGACGAAACTGAAGTAGGCTCGGAACGCTCAACAAACCACTTGAGAAAAAACACTGATATGATGGTTTTTTTGTGTCTAAAACCAACATACTTTGATCATGACGTGGTTTCAGGATAAAATCAAACCAAACTGAACCACACTAAATTTACATATAACGTTTTTAGTTGCCCAAATACAGCTAAAAAATAAAAATATCTAAGCTACCTGAATGAATACATTTTGTTGAATTTGCAGTTACATCTTTTGTATGTTTGTTACTTGAATATATATGGTTCAATGATTGTATACCATATTGTAAAACGGTGTAAACATTGAGATTAAAACATTTAACATATACTAAATGAAGTAACTGAGTAAAACATCTAATATAAGATTTTGAACCTGATAACTGATAATATTAAAAAAAAAAAAAAAAAAAAAAAAAAAAAAAAAAAAAAAAAAAAAAAAAAATTTAAAACAAAAAAAAAAAAAAAAAAAAAAAAAAAAAAAAAAAAAAAAAAAAAAAAAAAAAAAAAAAAAAGAACACACCGAAAAAGAAAAGACGAAGATCAAACTAAACTATATCATCAAGAGATGCACGAACGGCCATAGAAAACTATTCTACTGGTAGCCCGTGCATCTTTTGTCATCTTTTCTAAACATAACCCGATAAAAAAAAACAAAAAAAAACAACGCTAGTAAAGATAAAGAAATTTACAACACCTCGACGATTCTATCAGCTGCAACAGTAGCGGATACTTATTCTGTTCTTTTGAAACCATCTTCTTCATTTTGATCAACCATTTGAACCACCACACTCCATAATCATATAAACTAAGAGCAATGTACATTCCAATGCCACCTATAATCCCATTTGAAATCGAGTACGTTAGAGGCATAAGTAAAATGGTCACAAATGCAGGTACGCCTTCTTTGATGTTGTCCCAGTTGATATCTTTGATCACTTTCATCATCATAGCCCCAACCATCACTAAAGATGGACCTATAGCCCATGGTGGGACGCTACTAAATAGTGGTATGAAAAATATTGACAAAAAGAAATAAAATCCAACAATGATGGCAGTTAATCCTGTTCGTCCACCTTCACGAATCCCAGCTGAGGATTCTATGTATGTGGCGATTGGAGAGACCCCGAGCGTCGACCCCACGATCGAGGTCCCTGCATCAACCATATATGCTACATATTCCCCTTGGAAACCGCCGTTTTGGTCAGTAAAACCCCCTAGTTCCGCCATTGTATATAATGTGCCCGTGGTGGCAAGTATGTCTACGTATAGTAAGGTGAATAAGGCAACCCATACTTCACTTCTGTTAAAGTTAGCAAAGCTTATTGCACCTAATGTAGACTCGATTTTGTGAAAATCGACCACCTTTGTGAAGTATTGATATTTTGCGTCGCCTAGAGGTGTGTTGGGAAATATTGTCACTGATGTGTGCCGAAACCATGATATTAAAGTTACAAATAATATACCATAAATCATGCTGCCTTTAATATTTTTCATCAACCCATAACATGTGATTAAGAACCCAACTAAGCCTAACCAAAATGTTGGGCTTTGCATAATCCCATCAGTACATGCCCCTGTGACTGGATCTTTAGTAGTGCATGCTGCTAAGGTTAATAAGGTGGCTGCATCAGGTCCTACAAGCCCAACGCCTTGATTACCTTGTAAGCCCACAAATGCTATAAAGAGCCCAATTCCAGCCGCGCAAGCTAAGCGTACTGATCGGGGTATGAACCGGGCTAGCTTGGCCCGGAGCCCAAATGCAGCAATGATGAAAAAAACACAAGACTCAACCAATACAATAGCCATTGCAGTTTTATAGGAAATAGGTCCTGACCCATGAAAGCCCACCAAGTTGTAAGCCAAGTAAGCATTGGGTCCCATACCAGGAGCCAACGCTAAAGGCAGATTGGCAAAAATGCCCATGGCTAATGAGCCAATCATCGATGACAAGGCCGTGGCAACGATTAGATCATTTTTGATATTTGAAAGGCATTTTTCGTAACCTATATTGGGCTTGAACATGCAATCTGGCGAAGGCCCCACCATGGTGTGGTTGGATGGTGGTGACGTGCAGTCAGAAATAGAGCACGTCCCGCCAGAATCAGCTAGAATTGTGGCGTTGACGGTGATGATGTAGGCCATGGTTAAGAACGTCGCAGTTGCAGCGCGAAGTTCCTTAGTGAAACAAGTCTTTCTATCTTGTAGCTTGAAGTATTTGCCAACTTTGCTATTTGAAATTGAATCATTCAAGTTTCCCAAATAATTTTCCCATGAATTTCCATATTTTGAACACAACTCCCCTCCTCCCATTTCTATCTTGAGTTTGTTTTTTAAACATGCAAGTCTCTTTTTATTGACCCTAGTATGTGGTATTTTAACATGAAATTCTTGCGTACTTGGATGTTAATAAAATATTTGAGGCGTAAGAAAAGGTAAAGTTATACATGATGAAATTCCAAATGGGTTTGTTTTGAAATTTGCGAAAGATTCTGTTTTTGTTTTATGGAATTAGTGGGTTTTTAGTAGGACAAAAATGTATGCTTCATGTGAACATGTTGACTAGATAATCTTTGCTTCTACAAACTAAAATAAAGTAGTTACATATTCATGAGTTATTATCAAACTTATTTGGTTTAGCACCAACTCTTATCAATCATATTTTGTTTTATACGAATTAGATGTGTGCCAACTTCATTTTAGGTCTATCATGTTAACTTCATTTATTCAACTAGTTATAATACCCGTGCATGCACGGGGTTTTTCCAAAAAAATTTAATTAGATAGTATTATCTTTTAAAAACTGAAAATCTTATGTATATTTTAAAAAGTTAGAGCATCAACATGTGCGAAAGTAAGAAAAATAGTTAGCAGAAATTGCAAATATAACCGTGACATCGACCTTGTAGTGGATTCTTGAGCGTATCTCCTTATAATGTTATTGGGTCAAAGGTTTTTTGATTACATGGGTTTACACATAAATCAAACTTATTTTAAAATTTTTGTTTACTATATGGACATATAAGAATTTACTCATGAAAATTGTGATATAAGTACAACTAATAAGTATGCATGAGTATTTCATTATGTATTAATATCAATTAATATTTTGTAAAAATTTTATTGGATGAAAGATTTAATTTTTTTTAGCTGACATAGATGTTAATGTTGAGGTTGATGTTGTTGTTTAACTTTAACTATTGATATCATATTGTACAAAATGTGTGAGTTTAGTAGCACATAATGAGCGTTGATGAAGTTAAAATATACTCCATAAAGTTTTTTAAGAATGTTTTCTCGGATATCTGTATATAAACTTTAAATAATAATTACATACATGAGCTCTTATTTATATTTAACGTATATAGTAAAAAGATATTTTAGTAGATAAAAGTTTAAAACTAATATTTATTTTAATACTTTAACGTATATTAAAACTAAGTCGTACATTTATAAAACTTTGTAAGTTTAATGGATGGAAGTCTCAAACCAATACTAATACTCATGTTATAGTAAACAAAGTTCATATTATAAAGTGTAGGGGGTATAAAGTGTAAGGGGTTATTTGTTTATTATCTAAAGTTATCAAAAAATATGAAGATTTATAATTTTACACTTAACTCCATATAATATATTTAAAATTCAACCACTAATATTTTATTAATTACCTCCTATTTTTTTAAGTTTTTATTTTCATAAATTTGACACCTATATTTTTATGTGTTTTTTTCCTCAATCAAATTCTCCACCAAATTTATTAAAGTTTGACCAAAATCAATTCAATTTTGACTTTTTATTGGCCAATCATATAGCTCGATTTTGCTTACGTGTCAAAATCGACCTCTCCTATTGGTTTAATTTTTTTTTCAATGAAAATGGATTTGCAAAAAGACTCTGAAATGATGTAATTCTTTTATTATATAAAAGATTCGAATCAAAATTCTCTAACCAAATATTAGAAAAATGGTTACGCCAATATATTTATTATACTTTTACTTTAAACATGTTTTATCTTTGTTATAGTTTATCTTAGGCTAATAGAATAATTAGTGGGTGTTTGAGATTGCTTATTTTTTCTGCTTGTGCTTTTGCTTAACATAAGTACTTATAAAAAAAGTATTTTTAAACTAGTGTTTGGATTTGCTTATTATATATATATATATATATATATATATATATATATATATATATATATATAACACAATATAATTGTAAACATAATCATTTTAACATAAATTTTCAATTAAATTCATTTATAAAATGTTTTATGTTAAGTATGAGAGAATTTTTTTTTTTTTTTTAATCCAATATCAAATAACTAACATAAAATAACCGGCTCCTAACATGTTTATGAAAAACTGTTTTTTTTTTTAGTTTTTCTTTCAAGGGGGAACACAGACAGTGTTTGGATTAAAAAAATATTTTTTGCTAAGCTACCCAAACACCCTCTAATAATTTCACTAGAAGCACAAAAGTTTATTCCAACAATGCTTTAGAGCATTTTAAGAATATTATTAGTATACACGTTTTCAGCTATCTTATAAAGTTCACATTCATTTTAATTAATTCCTACAATCAAAGTGGTTTTCATAGCATCATTTGATTCATTTCAATTATCACCGGTATATCTGTAGTTTTCAAAGCATGTTTTTAGTTAACATATATTAAAATTTCATCAAAATAATTATTGGTCAAAATCTATATGTTATATATGGCTATATCATGCTAATAATATTTTAATAAATGTTTCTTTATTGATAAAATGTATTAGTGATGAGTGCTATCACGTTATTAAGAGTTAGGTTTTACCTTTTGACCATTGAGAATATATATAATGTACAGTTATTTATGCACTTAACTTTTGTAGAATACTGCTTTACAAATACTATTTAGTATTATGTAAATTATTATTTGCTTTTGTTTAAAAGTTGATTGGAAATGCTGATGAATAATGTTTAAATTAATTATTGCCTCCAATTATAGGAGTATTATAGTACATGACAATCAACTAAACCTCAATTTTAAACTAGAACTAATAAATGTTTGAGAATCTAAAATAAAACCATAAATGAATACATAGAAAAAAGATCAATATCAAGTTTGTTATAAAGTAAGTGTATGAGAGAATTTTTTTTTTTTTTTTTAATCCAATATCAAATAACTAACATAAAATAAGTGGCTCCTAACATGTTTATGAAAAACTGTTTTTTTTTAGTTTTTCTTTCAAGGAGGAACATAGACAGTGTTTGGATTAAAAAAATATTTTTTTGCTAAGCTACCCAAACACCCTCTAATAATTTCACTAGAAGCACAAAAGTTTATTCCAACAAATGCTTTAGAGCATTTTAAGAATATTATTAGTATACACGTTTTCAGCTATCTTATAAAGTTCACATTCATTTTAATTAGGGCCCGTTTGGTTAGGGTATATGGGAATGAAACTATGACTTTGAAAGTCATTAGTGGTGTTTGTTTTGTGGGCCCAGTAATGAAGTGGGTATATCATAGTCATAGATTCATTACACATCAATTTGGTGTGTATGAAATCCATTCCCGTGGGTCCCTCTTTTTTCCACTACAAAACTCAAATATCTATACACTTTTTCATACCATATTTTCTCATCCAAACATAAACAATCGCAATCATACACTTTTTCTTATCCATTGTCATTCTACCCCATACCAAATCCGATACCGATTGTCATTCCCGGCAACAAACCAAACGGGCCCTAATTCCTACAATCAAAGTGGTTTTCATATCATCATTTGATTCATTTCAATTATCACCGGTATATCTGTAGTTTTCAAAGCATGTTTTTAGTTAACATATATTAAAATTTCATCAAAATAATTATTGGTCAAAATCTATATGTTATATATGGCTATATCATGCTAATAATATTTTAATAAATGTTTCTTTATTGATAAAATGTATTAGTGATGAGTGCTATCACGTTATTAAGAGTTAGGTTTTACCTTTTGACCATTGAGAATATATATAATGTACAGTTATTTATGCACTTAACTTTTGTAGAATACTGCTTTACAAATACTATTTAGTATTATGTAAATTATTATTTGCTTTTGTTTAAAAGTTGATTGGAAATGCTGATGAATAATGTTTAAATTAATTTATTGCCTCCAATTATAGGAGTATTATAGTACATGACAATCAACTAAACCTCAATTTTAAACTAGAACTAATAAATGTTTGAGAATCTAAAATAAAACCATAAATGAATACATAGAAAAAAGATCAATATCAAGTTTGTTATAAAGTAAATGTTAGTGTCGCATCCTCGGGCAGAGATACCAACCGCGAGTCTCTCCTTAGGGGATAACCCCACTCCTATTCCCGATTCGCCTGATATCATTAGAGCTTGTGGTTCCTAAGTAAGGATTTCCCGGTCGTTCACCCAAACCGGTACTACTATAATTGTTGCATGTTTAGCCTCTGTATTTTGGAAAAATGATGACATATCATTCCCTCATAGGCTCATATAACTTTTGGCATAATTCTAACCTCAAAATACTTGACCAATGAGTGAATTACATTAAAAAAAAAAAAAAAAAAAAAAAAAAAAAAAAAATAAAAAAAAAAAAAAAAAAAAAAAAAAAAAAAAAAAAAAAAAAAAAAAAAAGTCACTAATACACAACTCTTTGTTTTGACTCATAGATTAAATACTTATTGTGTGTGTGTTTTGAGTTGACTCTCGATATTTGACTCAGATCTTTTATGCATAACTATTAGTGTGGGTTGGTATAGAGATGGCAAACGTAATTTTTCTTTGAGTAGATTATGTAGTGCCCACTAGGATTTTCACTTAGTTATTATGAATACATGTGTTAATAGATCAATGGTAAAGTTTTTTCAAATTTTATCGGGTCTTGTATCTAACTTAGATTTGTGCGGTAGTTTTGGGTTATTTTTCCGAATATGTTTAAATGTATATCTAGTGAGGTTTGAATAGACATTTTGCGAGAATGTCACTCCTTTCACTGAATTAAGACAAAGGAAAGAACTTCAAAAGTTTAACCATTTAGCTAACGATGCGGTTGAGGATCTCTTGTCACTATCGAGCGAGTTGGGGAGCTCCACTAAAGCCGACATGAGAGACGCCTACGAACATGGTCTCACAAACACTCAGTTATTTAAAAGTCCAATATAAATAAATTCATTTTTGTTAGGCTTTCCTTTTAAAACCAGATTTAAGAAAAAACGTTAAAAAATCTATCTTTAAATTTAAAAGTGAACCTATAAATTTAGGAGCTATAGAGTATTTAATTTAACGACAACACATATATTTTTAACGAATATTCAAGGTACCTAATGCGCATGCAAATGGGTTGTGATTAGACTCGCAGGGTCTTATTATACTATATTCTAAAAAGCATTGGGTTGTGGGGTCCAGGGTAGGGTAATTAAAGAGAGCTTAACACCATAATTCAGCTTCCTATTGGTTGCTCGAGACACGTGGCACAATCTTATTGGTTGGAGGAGTTAATAACTTGGATTAGCTACAGTGCCTATGAACAGCACCCCCATTTTTGTCACTGTTTCGCACTGTTTTTCACTGTTGTGCACTGTAAGTATCAATTAAAAAAATAGATTACACTCTCATTTACAATCCAGATTCATCCAAAAAAAAAAAAAGGAAAAAGAAATCACATCCAAAACTTAAAAGATTATCATACATTCGATTAAAATACAATCCATATACGAACTGAAAGTTAACCACAGCCTTTACAAAATTATTTAAAAATAAATATATATTTCCGGCAATTGTGCAGAATCCGGCGAAAGCGTCGACGACAACAGCAAATTCCGGCCAGTGCAAATCTGAAAAAAAAAATATAAATATACAAAAAGAAATTAGAAATTTATTCCGGCAACCACAATTCACAACAAAGATCTCTTTAAAAGTCTAGAAAACAAGTGCTTTAAAAGTCTAGAAAACAAGAAAACTAACACAACAAAGATCTCTTTAGAAGGCTCAAAGAAAAAGAAAAAACTAAACGAAATAAACAAAACCATTAAAAACTATGTTTTCTTTTTTTTCTTGGGTTCGTTAAAAAAAAACAAAACAAAACAAAACAAAAAAAAAAACAATTAAAGATCTTAGATTCGTTTTAAAGGCTTTAACCAAAATCTTTTTAAGATTAAACACGTTTTCTTCATAGATGAATTTATTTTGAAGCTTAGCTTCAGTGTATGTACAAATGAAAAGGAAAGAATCATAACAAGTGTTATGTTCTTCATTTAATTCGTTTGAGAAACAAAAGACATATCAAGAACAACCTACCTTAGATCATTGTTGTTAAAACAAGAAGATGAAGATTAAGCTCGGTTGCTTTGTAGTGTGTTGGATCTGGAAACCGTAAAAGAGATGAAGGTGAGAGAGGCGGATGTGGATGTGTGTGGGGTTGGAGTAGAAAAATTAGGGTGTTATAACTTATAAGTTATAACCAATGTAACTGGATCGGGTTGGAGACTTTGTTGGGCCTAGGGGCTGGACTACAATGATTTTTTTGGGCTGAAGGTTTACATCAAACAATGTGTGGATTGTGTTATTTGGTTTAGACTGACTTGGACTTATATCTTTTAATCCAAGTTTATTGGCAACATTTCATATGAATGGTGGGGTTCATGCAAGAGATTTGCATCAACAAAATTAATCTTTATCATTCGTATCCGTTGCCACAAAAAACCGAATACATCCATTTCGTTACTTGAATTGACAGCCACAATGGTCGAATTTATATATTTAGTTGATCTACTGGTGTGAAGTACGTGAAAAGAAAATATTTTCTATTTTTCGTAAAAAAAAAAATGAAACAACAAAACACATGTCACATCACCTACTCAACATAAACTAAGAAAAAAAACAAAATTTACAAAATATATGTACCAGCGCACTCCCGCGGCAACGCGCGGGCAACCATGCTCGTTAATAAGCTAATAAGCTTTATTGGGACATGTTCATTTATATACTATAGTTTTATATATTTTTCGTATGGTCAAGAGTTTTCTATTTTTTATTGCCTGTTTTTTTAATTAAGTATGATGTTTTTGAGGCAATGTTTCGATTATATGTTAACACAAGGTTATTTTTATATATGCATGCCTTGAGATACCATATAAATTTTCTCAAAGTACGCATTTAGGGTTCATCTTTTGAGAAATAATGAATATTTTGCAATTTTAGTGGAAAATACACTTTGTATAAAAGCTTTTTAATCATTAGAGTTTGTGTAGCTTTAGGCAGTACTAGGTTAAACAAATCAAAGCTACTTGGGGTAATTTGAACTCGAGCCCGATTCAAACACAACCCGTGAGTCCGTGACGCATATATTAAGGCAGAACATATCACGAGTCGAGTTTGGGTTTATATGTCGACCCAAGAATATAGGATTGGTCAAATGTATACTTCAAGGTAATACAAACAATTGTAACCTTCAAACTTTGAATTTTCACGGGGTCTGGTTCAAATCTTGTTCGCCTATTTAGCTCATTGAATAGACGTTTAATTATGGTTTAAAAAAATTAGTTTAATTGCTCAAACGATCCATTAACAAAAGCAGCTTGATGTGTTAGAATTATCTTAGCGGATGAAGAATGTATGAAAAGATAAATTTAGTTTTCGACTTAGCGGAACGTATACATTTTCCCGAAATGCATAGGACGTGATGTAAAATACGAAAACCACACGTACGTTGTATGTTGGAAATTTAGTGCAATTAAGGGTTTCATGTCACATCTGGAAATGGGTTGGAGGCATGAAGTGTACACCCATTAGGCCACTGAACCGCCCTTTACTCAGATAGTGGTATAGTGGAATTCAGGTGGTTAATGAGTTCAAGAAGCTTACTCTTCAGTGAGTAAACCTGAATGAACTCATCAGATTGATGAGTTCAGTGTCTTACTTTTCATTGAGTGGACCTTAATGTTATCGTCAGGGAGTAGTCTCATCAAATAGTTCACTGAGTGAACTCCTCAGCGAGCACACTCATGGAGCTAGCCCATTCAGGGAGTAAGCTCTCAGCGCGTAAATCACGCTAGAATTGAATTTATACTAACTTGTGACGGTCTTTGACCTAATGAAGGCATCTTTAATAGCAAATTAATGACCATGATTAATTAAAAGTGTAACCACTATTACTTTAATGGAGGAACATTATGAAAAGATTAATTGGCCGATTAATTTTCATAATGCTATTAAATAGATTTGAGTTTTCCATCTCTCTATAAGAGATTCACAACTGCATGGAAAAGACACAGAAAAACCTAAAACACTTAGAAGCGAAAGGTTTTTGCTTTGTGCCTAAATCAAGAATAAACATTTGGTTTTATCCCAAAGAGATATTTGTGTAAACCAAACATTATGGTCGAATAGTTTCTTTTGAAGTGGAATGCCCTTTACCCAAAAAAGATTAAACGAATCTAAGTGATATCCGGCTCATTGATTATCTAAACCCTACCGGAAAGGTTAACAGAAAACCAACAAACCACTAACGTTAAATGACCATAGTACTTTTAAATTGTATTTAACAAAATAGGTACTTTGAAATATATTTAAATTATAATTGTACTATTTAATATTTTTATATAAAACTAAAAAAAACTGAAAGAACATGAAAACAAAAGGTCAAAATTCCATGGACCTTCGATTAGTTACATTTGATTAGCTACTCCAAAAACAAAAAACACCTAAATGTGACTGATATTTACTCCACATCATGATCGATCGGCTGCCCTGCCGCACCGTATAAATTATGTTGTAGTTCTTGTTTTCTGTTGTAAATATATTTATTTCATGATCAAGATTCATGATTCATGTTTATATTTATTTTAGTACTACGCTGCTAAAAAGTCCAAGATTTTCAAACATCAATTACATATCTCATGGTGTGTAAATAGCAGTCACTTTATATGCTCATGAATCACACACAAAGCCAATAGCACTTGCTAAGATAGACACATGAAAACAATAAATAACATACGTAGCATCGTCTTTTAAATTCTTAGAGATCACATTTACAAGCGAAAACAAGAACTACAACTTCTTTTCCGAAGATCTTCCCGGTTAAACTTCAAGTTATGGCTATGATTTGGCTTGGGTAATATATATACATTATAAGAAGAAAAAAAATTGTAATCGTTTAACAAGTGTTTAATTGCCTCAGTATAGAATTTTATGTATATCTGTTTCTCTACATATTGTTTAATAAACGTGGCCCGTGAAAGCATGATTTTAAGGATGGATTCTTGAAAACTACGTATTTTTGTAATTACTTTTAAAAGTACAATATTTTGTTAAATAAAATTTAAATATGCAATATGCAATACTCATATAAAAAACTCCAAGTATATTAGCACTTGTTTCGTGGAGGATATATGTAGTAAGATATAAATTTGAGTTTTGTGGCTATCAGAAGTTATGCATATTTTTCGCTAAACACCCAGAAACCACACCTAGTTACAGGAATGGTAATCAGCATATTTTTCTTCATTCTTTGAATCTTACTTTCCCGCTCAATTGGAGGTTTGCCTAAGTTAAGTTCAATTGAGACTAGGATTCACTCAGTCGCGATCTAAGCATGATTTAGACATCGACCGGTCAGGAATATAATGATCCAAGGACAAGCTGAGACTGAGACATTGACCGGTCAGGAATATAATGATTCAAGGACAAGCTGAGACTAACTATGTGATTTGAAATTCTTCTAACTATGATTGAGACATTGACTGGTCAGGAATACAATGATCCAATCTTATTTGGTATGGAAATTCACAAGACATAACCGAGCTATGAGACTTGAAATTTGTATGCACCATACAAATTTACCAAGTCGATTATTTTATAGGATTAACGGTTAGCGCTAACTAACACTGCTGCAAAAATTTTATGACTCGAGGCTCAAGTTGATTCAGGGCGTTTTTTTTCCCACAAAACTCGATTTTCATATCAATCGTAGTTCAAAAATGTAGGTGGCCAATCTGCAAATTACATTGAACTCAAATATGGTATAATCAAAAACGATACTTCTGTAGACCTTACAAGAAGTAAATGCAAGACAATAGATTACCGAAAAGAAAAATGAATATAAGATATCAAATTATTTGGAAAAAAAATGGATAAGGGAGCGCAACCATACACAACCTATAGTATCCGTATTATAAAAAACTAACTCAAACTGAAGCACCAAACTCAAACATTAGGTTAGTGATTTAAGCCTAAATTCATCTAAACAACTCCAATAAAACAGAAGAAAAGAAAGAAAAAAATNTGTGTGTATTTTTATTTTTGTGGAGAATATGACTAAAGTCTTTTTAGTTAGTTCTAAATTAATGATATTATAATTTTAGATGATGGTAGGTTTTGTTTGGATCGATGATATGGTTGTGATGTTTTTTGTGTTGATGATAAACATGGTTCTTATAAGGGTTTTAATTTGTGTTTCATTGGAACAAAGATAGTGTTTAATTTGTGGTTGATGAAGATGGTCATTCAAGAGGTTTTTGTATTGGCTGGAAAACTGAAAACTAAAAAAAAAAAAAAAAAAAAAAAAAAAAAAAAAAAAAAAACCCCGGATGACATGGCGTGTAACCGGGAATGGGCTGGAAAAATGCTCAGTTGTGGACAAAATAGTCGAGTTTGACCCACAAACAAGGAAAAAATTAAGTTCGCTACTTAGAAGAGCTTTTTTTTTACAAGTATGATGCTTTATTTTAGTATTAGGCCAATTGAATTTATACTAACTTGTGACGGTCTTTGACCTAATGAAGGCATCTTTAATATTAAATTAATGACCATGATTAATTAAAAGTGTAACCACTTATTACTATAATAGAAGAACATTATGAAAAGATTAATTGGCCGATTAATTCTCATAATGCTTTTAAATAGATTTGTGTTTTCCATCTCTATATAAGAGATTCACAACTGCATGGCAAAGACACAGGAAAACCTAAATACTTAGAAGCGAAAGGTTTTTGTTTTGTGACTAAATCAAGAATAAACATTTGGTTTTATCCCAAGAGATATTTGTGTAAACCAAACATTAGGGTCGAATAGTTTCTTTTGAAAAGTGATTAAACGAATCCAAGTGATATCCGGCTCATTGATTATCTTAACCCTGCCGGAAAGGTTAACACAAAACCAACAAACAACTAACATTGCACACCAAGTATATTAGCACTTGTTGATATATGTAGTAAGATACAAATTTGAGTTTTGTGGCTATCAGAAGTTATGTATATTTTTCCCTAAACACCCAGAAACCACATCTAGTTACAGGAATGGTAATCAGCGTATTTTTCTTCATTCTTTGATCTTACGATCTTACTTTCCCGCTCAATTGGAGGTTTGCCTAAGTTCAATTGAGACTAGGATTCACTCAGTCGCGATCTAAGCATGATTGAGACATTGACCGGTCGGGAATATAATGATCCAAGGACAAGCTGAGACTGAGACATTGACCGGTCAGGAATATAATGATCCAAGGACAAGCTGAGACTAACTGTGATTTGAAATTCTTCTTAACTACGATTGAGACATTGACTGGTCAGGAATATAATGATCCAATCTTATTTGGTATGGAAATTCACAAGACATAACCGAGCTATGAGACTTGAAATTTGTATGCACCATACAAATTTACCAAGTCGGTTATTTTATAGGATTAACGGTTAGCGCTAACTAGCACTGCTGCAAAAAATTTATGACTCGAGGCTCAAGTTGATTCAGGGCGTTTTTTTTTCCACAAAACTCGATTTTCATATCAATCGTAGTTCAAAAATGTAAGTGGCCAATCTGCAAATTACATTGAACTCAAATATGGTATAATCAAAAACGATACTTCTGTAGACCTTACAAGAAGTAAATGCAAGACAATAGATTACCGAAAAGAAAAATGAATATAAGATATCAAATTATTTGGAAAAAAAAAATGGATAAGGGAGCGCAACCATACACAACCTATAGTATCCGTATTATAAAAAACTAACTCAAACTGAAGCACCAAACTCAAACATTAGGTTAGTGATTTAAGCCTAAATTCATCTAAACAACTCCAATAAAACAGAAGAAAAGAAAGAAAAATAAATAAATAAATAACTAAAAAAGCTTGGACAAGACTTATTGAAACCTATCCCTAAGGAGAACCGATTTTAGCTATAATTGATTTGAAACCGTAACAGCAGACTTTAGCAAGACCAGGAACTGAACACGAGATGACAAAGGGCATATTCACACAATTTACATTATTTAAAGTAGCATTTCATATAGAATACCCATATCTGAGACGATCATGCAAGCTCAGCGGTAATGAAGAAATAGAAACCAATCGCACCGAAAAGTAGGAGTCCATTGTAAGCAATCAAGAAGAAAAAATCAGGAGAGCTAACTATGCATAGTAGAAGTACCAGCACAAGATTTGAAAAAGAACACCAACGATAACGTCGATCAATTAGTTCATGCGCTCCAAGGTACAGAACAGCAACAAAAATCAGTAACGCAAAGGGACTCAAGCTGATCTCTGACATGATCCAGCTCTGATCAGATTACTAAAGGATTTTATCATGTATGGTTTGATCGTCGGCATTAAATTTATAATGTAGGTAATCTAACTTAAGAATTGTTGATCAAACAGGGTTGATAATGATAGATGATGTGTTCATTTAATGTCTTAATAATTGGATGTTTGTAAATTAATGTTTGTTGTTACTTTTCTTGGAATTCAAGCAATCCAAACAGTGATAAAGAGTTGGTAAGCTGAATGAACATTTATTAATTTAAAAACGGATTTTTAAAATCTTAAAGTCCAGTGGGTAATTAATGTCTTGTAAATTCCGTTCATGTTGTTTACTCTTACTGCACATCATATCAATCTTCTATTGTGTTTTGAGTGCAAGAAAGACAAAGACGAAAATAAAAAGGAAAGTCTATATCATAACTACCAACTTCTCTTGTGAAGATTATTATCCTAACAAGATAGTTTGTGAACCTGGTTAAAATATTTGTTTAAAAGCAATCTAGAAAAAGACAAGAAATATCAAAATAAGAGAACCATTAAGCTTAGAAGCTTAAATACAATGTATTAGAAATAAACTTCCTACGTTCTTAGAATTTGACCGATTAACGAACCATAGGAACCAAAATGACTCAGCATCCATGTGTTTACCACATAAGTTGGTTTGATCTCATACAGTTCTATTAAAACCCTAATTCTAACCCAGCCGGCTTCAAATTATTTGTCGAGCCTTATAATTGCCTCTATGAACAATGATCTTTATACAGTACACATTCTTTCAGAGGAAGAATGACCAATCTTAGGCATAATATCAGTCAATTCTACTATGGAAGAAGCCTTAGATTTACTAAGGTAAACAATTTGGGAGAATATAAAACACAATGCTAGAAAGATCAAATGGTTGTGATTCCTATAATGACGATACTAATTTCACATTCCCTGTAAGTAGTGATACAAGATATCAAAGCTATGGTTTCCGAAAGTGGGGGCACATGAGAAAATTTCAATCAGATGTCTAATAATACATGGTACAGATCTTCAAAACTCGGATACTCTTACCGAGCTGGATGCAGTCCTTGAAAAATGTATCAGAAGATAATTCTGCAATGGTAATTTATGCTCCCAGTCTTGAAAGATTCCTGCCATATAATCCATGAGCTTCACCTAAAACGTAAAACGAAAATCGAAGTGTCAATAAACTGCAAGTCTGCAAGGATTTTGTGATCTATAATAACGTAGAAACGCCTACATTCAGAAGAGCAAGTAATCTTTTATGGCAACTATGACGTACCTCAGTGCCAAATTTGGTGAGCCAGGCAAGCTGGATAGAAAAATTAAAATGGGTACATTTTGGTAGGAAATATCCAGGTTGCTTTGACCCACACACTTTTTTGTCCACTCTTATAAATAACTAATACTAATGCGTTAATTATGATTACAATACTATATTATTACGAATGTAATCTAAAATTTCTAACAGAGTGATTGCAGATGTTGTACATGCATTACTTCAGATAAATTTCGACCAGTTTGGCCATTTCCTTTATGGCAAATTTTGTTTAGTCGACACTTTTGAGATAAAACAAAACACACCCCTTTCATAACTGAATCAGCCTAAGTTCCCACCTCTTATTTAAACGCGACCACAAACTCACACTTTTTTTTCTTTTTGCAAAAATGGGCCACAGACACATTTCTAAGCATGGCCAATACTTTTCTGTTATATGCTCATTTTCTTTTCTTTCTTGATTTGGTCCTTAGAACAAATCCTATGTAAATTGTGGTATGGAAGAGGCATTTGCATGCTCATCCAGAAACTCATTGAACAACATTAATCTATGAAAGAAATAAGACCTATTCTTTAAATGGAGCAAAGGCGTGATAAATTCTTGCGGAACATAATACGAAACCATCAGATTTTCATGTGTGATACTCGATGTGGGAAAACAGAGAATTCATTTGACTAGATGGGGAATCACAAAACTTACCAACTATGATGGCTTTTTCTTTAGGCTCGGTTTTGAGATGCGTCTCAGTACCTGTGTGCCCTTTCTAATTTCCCTGCAACATCAGAACCAATTGTATTATACTTCAATAAGAAGTTTTATAAGAAGTAGAAAATGAGACCGAACTGATGTGGCACCTTTGGTACAAATATACTATGGCATAGAAGATAGGGAGCAGCATCAGAATTAATATTGAAATAGCCAAGTAGAAAATGTTGGTATGCTTCTGCAAAAACAATATAGTGACATAAGTCAATCAATTGCAACACTATGATATGAAAATTTTAGTTACGAAAGATAAATTGATGAAGTTCAAAAGATGTTTGTAGCCTTGTAGTAAAAGGAATCTATACGTTTGGCGAATTAACTATATTGCAATGCATTTGGCAGGTCAAAATGCTTATTATGTGGGTCGATCCCATTCACCTTTCAACACGTTTTTCCAGGTAACNTGGTTTGGTCCTTAGAACAAATCCTATGTAAATCGTGGTATGGAAGAGGCATTCGCATGCTCATCCAGAAACTCATTGAACAACATTAATCTATGAAAGAAATAAGACCTATTCTTTAAATGGAGCAAAGGCGTGATAAATTCTTGCGGAACATAATACGAAACCATCAGATTTTCACGTGTGATACTCGATGTGGGAAAACAGAGAATTCATTTGACTAGATGGGGAATCACAAAACTTACCAACTATGATGGCTTTTTCTTTAGGCTCGGTTTTGAGATGCGTCTCAGTACCTGTGTGCCCTTTCTAATTTCCCTGCAACATCAGAACCGATTGTATTATACTTCAATAAGAAGTTTTATAAGAAGTAGAAAATGAGACCGAACTGATGTGGCACCTTTGGTACAAATATACTATGGCATAGAAGATAGGGAGCAGCATCAGAATTAATATTGAAATAGCCAAGTAGAAAATGTTGGTATGCTTCTGCAAAAACAATATAGTGACATAAGTCAATCAATTGCAACACTGTGATATGAAAATTTTAGTTACGAAAGATAAATTGATGAAGTTCAAAAGATGTTTGTAGCCTTGTAGTAAAAGGAATCTATACGTTTGGCGAATTAACTATATTGCAATGCATTTGGCAGGTCAAAATGCTTATTATGTGGGTCACAGCAGACTGGGTCAGGTCAGCCTGCAAACACTTTTTGTCCATTTCCTAATGAGTAAGCAATGTGTTAATCCTGATTACCAAAACAGTACTTCATTAGAAATAGATTCCGGGTAACTTTCAACACGTTTTTCCTGGTCGATCCCATTCACCTTTTAGCTATAAGTATATATTGTAAACATTTTGACACGACAGAGATAAAACACAACCAAAAAAGACCTACGCACAAGTAAATGGGTCAAAGATCCATCCCTACCATAGAGCATATGCTCAATGCGGCCATTCTAAAATATATCTACACTTCTAGCATATAGTTCCCTGTAGATCTTAGTTAAACAATAAATATAAATGGGAGTAAACGCTTACCCTGCCTCCTCTACCAAAAGGCTTGATGTTGCCTGAACAGGTGTGGGCATCACAGAATTGGCGCAAAAATATTTCTGCAAGAAAATCATGAAGTCTCCTTCAATGTAAATGTAAAAACACCACAAATCCATTAGAGGTGGCAACACGGCTAGTTGGGTAACAGTTCAAAATGAGTTCAGGTTGAACCTGATTATCATAATCTATGAGTCAAAACGTGTCTGATAGGTTGTCCCACTAACACTATCTTGTCCGTTAACGTTTTTATAACTGATGAATGTCTTGATTATGAATAGAAAGACCATTATATTACACTAATAGTTTATACATTTAAAAAAGGTTTTCTCCATTAAAATAGCCACCGAGCAACTTTTAACCCGCTCTACTTTTAGTTAAGTTTTTGTACTTGCCCATTTGAGATAAACATAACCAAAGGTGACCCATTCTCTATTAAATGAGCCGCACTTGCCACCTCTAAGATCCATACAACTATAAAATGTTACCATGAAGTCGACTTGCTGAGGGACCCTGATGAACTGGAAAACAGCCGTCTGCAAGGCTCTGCATTAAAACTAGTATTGTAAGCTAAAAGAATTACGTGATGAACCTTCGAGATATCTAGTATTAAACAACCTCACATAAGTGACGGTTTCTAGCTGCAGCAGCAGGGTTGCACTTCGTTTTTGGAACTACAGAATTCGCTAAATAGTCGCAGTGCAGTGCTCCACATAGATCCGCTAAGCAATTACTTTGACTCTGAAATTTGAAGAACATATAATCTCAGAATCAAAACAAGTATAGTGGACAAGAAACTTTTATGCAAATCCGTGGATGCTCAAAATTATCACCGTGGAAAGAATATTCAGTCAAGACATGAGACCAGTTATAAATTCTACCGATTCTCATTTTTAACCTTCCCACTACTCAGATAATGAATGTGTACTACGAAAACAAGATGTATTTTGTAATATCCAAAGAGAAGCATGGTAGTTTACATCACAGACAGCTTTAACTTAGACCCGTAAATCCATAATATATATATAAAAAAAGGTAAAACAGAACGCACATACAACATTTAGAAGATTGTAATGCCTGTTGTCAAAATGTTGATCAAGAAATTTCTCTGCTCGAAAGCTTTTCTTACAATATCCACAACGCCATTCATTTACGTCCACGTGAATCTTGTGCTCCTCTTGATCTCTAAATATGTCATTGCTAGGATGAAGCTTACACTTAGCTGACATCTGATAATTTTCTCGTTCAACAAACGGAATCAAATACTGCATACAAAAGAGCATGTTAATAAGTAAAGTATTGATGCACCATAAACAGCGCCTAAATTCAGAAAATTGAAACAAAAAGTAAGTCTATAAAATTTATGGCAAATACCTCCTCTATAATTTTGTATGCAGCCCTACTTCTTTCTCTGGAACAATGGACTTCATGAGCGTGTTTTTCTGAACTCTGGACCAAAAAACCATGGCACTAAATAAATTGAGTAGGCAGAAAGACAAAGTTGGAATAAATGTCGTACACATGCTTGTGCCTCATATATATGCCTACAAGTTAATAAAGCTACCAACAATCACAACTGCGCTTCTTACTTACGATCATTATGTTTATCTCCAATGATAAATAGCATTCCTATAACATTTGCAGCACACTTAAGCATAAAATTCATAACTTCTAACTACACAAATTTTCAGAGTATGCAATTGACTATGAATCAATTTAATAACGTCATTACTCTACTAATGCTCGAACCACTGAAAAACGAGTTCTTCAAACCTTAAAACAAAAACAAAAAACCGCCCTCGGAGACCAAAATGGAAGTAGGAACATGAGGTGCCAAAGGTATAATCCATTAACATAAACTAATCAGAATATGCTAAACATGCTAAATTCGAAAGCAAGTTCATATTACCTGTTAAATACTAAAAACAATCTAAGACATATCGAAAGTTTAATTCTCCTAAGGGGGTGGCGTCTCGGAAGAGCACTTATATTACGTTATAACTCACATGTGAACAAATATTCACATTAAACTGTAATCGCATTCCCTCGTTCTCAAGTTATTTAGCGTGCGTTTAGTTGAAAGAAAACACCCTTGTTTTCTACAAAACGTTTTGTAAAAAACAAAGAATATAGAGATTGCGCTCAAATCAAACTTTTCCCATATTTTCCCAACTCATTTTCTACAAAACACAAAACATGCATTTCCCAACTTAACAAGGAAACAACGAAACACATTTTTTGTGTTTTCCTTGTTTCCCATGTAACTCCCCTTCTTTTCTTCAAAAGAGAAAACATTCGTCACATGAACGCGTTTTCTACGTTTTGTGGAAAATTTAATCCCCTCATATATATATAATTTTTTTTTACAAAACTGAAAATAGAAAGTTAAGAAATTTATAGATAGCGTTCTCATTTAAACTTTGTCCATCTCAGCTCATAACTCAGAATTATGGATTAAAACAGATTCACGACTACTTATTTACACGAAACACATCATTTTCCTAAATAAATAAATAAATAACATCAAGCAAGTATAATTAGACATAGATTAGGTTTAAATCTCAGCTCAAAATAATAATAATAAATTAAAAACTAAGTTAACAACTAGATTAAGTGAAATTGGATCTATAAAAATGAACTGAAATGCGATTATTAAAAGAGACCTGGGAATTAACGAACAAGAGTTGAAGAAAGAATGATTGTATTGAGATTAATATGATGATCCATTTGCAAGCCCTAATTCTAACTCTCCTCATTTTTACTTTTTTTCCTGCTGGATTTTGGGAATATTTGAATAGAGAGTCAATTTATCTTATGTTTTTTTTTTTGGGTCCCCGTCGTTTTTTGAGGTTTTTTATGTTTTCGACCTTA
>LBNU01022513.1:62485-78503 GCA_014162995.1 Artemisia annua
CGGAAAAGCGGGGAGAAAACAAGCTGAAATTTGCTCGTCCGACCCTTGGTTGGGTCGCCATTACGAGTGGCCTGAACTTAGAATATATATTAAATTACTCAGCTAATGGTCATATAAGAATGGAAAGGTCTAACTTGTCGATATAATTATATTAGGACGGTTATTGTTGTAGGTCACAAACACGTATTTTGACACATTTCATCATCGACATATCAAGAAAAATATTGTGTATAAACTTAGGCAAAAGTCTTATTATTCCTTGGAAATGATGATAACAATAAGTTATTATATGAACTTGGATGAAAGTTTTGCCATTCGTGATAGAAGATGAAGAAAATAAATTAGTATGTTTAATTGGATAGATGTCTTGCCATTTCTCAAATTCGATGAAGTAAAATAGTTAATCTATAGGGATAAAAATCTTGCCATTTTTTAGAAGGAAAATGATTCGCATGCCTAAAACTTGTGCCTAAATACATGTCTAAAGAGAGGATTGAAACGTGTAGCAAAATGAAGAATGGAGATGAAGAAGATAAAATGTGAAGAAGCGGACCCCGTCCACATATGTCTAGGCTAGACATATAATTAGGGTTAGGCATGCCAATCAGGGTTGTTTTTAGAAATGAAGAAGAATTTGTGCATGAACTTGAATTAAAAGTAAATAATTTTGAAACCTTAAGTTTGTTGATTAAGAGCTAATAATTTTGAAACTTCCTATTTGTGGTCGGAACATGTTTAGAAGTCGTTTAGATAAGAAAATTACAAAAAAGAAAAGTCAAGTTCACGTCTAAATAATATGGGTCAAAACGGGTAAGATTTTATGGACCAGATGAATTGGGAGTGCTTTGAGTCAAATCTTGAAATATTGAGCAGTACATAATAGAGTTAAAAATCGTTATACTCAGTATTGTAATAATCATGTCTCATCTCACATACATATAAAAAGGACTCGTAATATTGTTACACAAAAACCCAACTCCAGGTAGAGATTTTAAGTCGACATGGCCCTGGGAGATAAACTTGCAATATACAGGCAACAGGAAATTGGTCAAATGATTTCAAATACAACCTACTACTAGCAGCTTGCAAAACTGTGTTTTGTGTAAAGCTTGTTATACAAGTTGCTTCATCATATAAGGACCTTCAAGCTCGTAACCCAATTTTCTATAATAATGACGTGTCCCAACACCAGAAATAACAGCTATCTTTGTGGACCTGTGCTCTCTACGAGCAATCCGCTCTGCCTCCTCCATAAGCAGTGTACCATAGCCCTGCCAAATTAACCACAACAGTATACAATTTTAGGTGACAATTTCGACCCATTTACTTATTGACAGGTGTAATGGGGTTGTGCATTGTCTCTGACAGAGATCACATGGACAACCTAAATAAAATTCTTAAAAAGCAACATGTTAAATGACTTAAAAAGGTTCAAATAGGCAGAAGCGTCAAAGGTAAACTAGTCATGCATACAATCTCCTAATTCATTGATATAAACTTCTCTATCATCAATAATACAGCTTGTTTGTACTACTTATTTAGAACAGTAGCTAAAATGTAAAACAGATCAAAAGTTGCCTAACGTGTATTCAGAAGCTTATAATATCCTAATAAACTTTCCGAGAAGTGTACAAATTAATACGTTAATTATTTATGAGGTACAAAATAAGGTCAACAAAGTGTAAGTGGGTTAGTTAGCACTTTGCCCAACCCAACATGCACATAAAAGTCACCCGTTGTAACTTATTACCAAACCGGCCCTCTTGTCCCCTGTAACTCAAGCTTTGTTAGCTTATAACTTCGATTGACGTGAAAATGGCTAAGGGCTGAGCACGTGATTTGTAAGACAGAAAACACATGCACGTAGTAAAATCGCGCAACATGTTTTTTGCAGCTAGAAAATATCCTTGTATGAACTTGATTGCTTTCACTAGTGCAAGTTAATCAAATTGCATTAGTAATTAGCTAAACAATTAGGAGTACCTGATGTTGCAGTTTATCAGCATCACGACCATGTACTGGTACAGCAGTTCCATAAACATGGAGTTCACGAACAATGGAGCATTTTCCAACAAGTTCTGGGCATGTTACATTCTTACCACATCTTCGCAGACGCAATAATCCAACAAGAATATCCTGCATCCAGCAAAATTAAAATGTAAAACAAATGGAGAATATAGATGTTATCGAATTTACTAAGCAACATTTCCTCAAAAGAGCACAAGGCTCGTCAGTCACTGTTTGGCGCCTGCTTGAATCGAAATCATACAAGCAGTAAATACCATAACATGCATTTTATGATCAACATTGGAAGAAAAAAACACCTAGAATCCACTATCTATAGCAATAGCAACAGGGTGATAATATAACTCCGGTTACAAGATTGTGCATGGTTTCATCAATCTTAAATCAATAGGTTAAATATGTACTCAAAATATAGGGCAAGACATGTATTTGGTACAGTGACAAAATCTGGTATCGTATTTTTATGTCTTGGTTCTGTGGTGGGGTACTTTCTATATTGAAGTATATGAAGTGTACAAGTGCTACATTAAGTCGAGACAAAGAACATGGACATTGTCATACCATAGATGGAACAAATTTGAGATAAATGCAGGTTATTCAATTAGAGAAGTATTTTCAATGTGAAAGTGTCAAACATAACTGGAATAGAAAATTTAAAACATGAACAGCATCCAAGGACAAGTGGCTCCAAAGCATCCACAATTCCATATTAAAAAGTAATCACCTAACGGCAACGATAAGGAGACGACATAATTATTTTCTAATTATTCTATGTTCAGCAGGGCAATGTGAATGAAGTTCATGGTGGATGCAAAAAACATCTCGTATTACCTGGCGTGTGTCTTCATATGAAAGAAAAGTTTCCCATCCCTCATTGGCAGTATAATCTCGCCGAACAAGCTGAACCTCATCTGGCCTAATTTGGTGGTGTATATCCTATATATAATGAAGTATAGGGAACATATTAGATAAAAAAAATAACAATGTTCAATCACGGCATATTTGAAGATAATCAATATTGCTTACTTGAATCCCAGCTTCACGTGTACGCACATCCCTGCATTTCAAACCCAAATCGTCCATACGAGCTAAAGCAAGCTCTCGCAGATTTCCTTTTTCAACCCCAGAAGTAACCAAAGGCATAGGAATATCTCTCTGAACCCTGTAAACACGTGTCCATGGGGGTACCAAAGCCAGGATCCGAGCTACAATGTCTACAAGCTGCTCTGGCGGGTAATTTCGATACCTACAAATCAACTTGATTTCAGGTGGATATACAATCACATTTCCTAGAGGTGACAAAATAGATGGGTGCATAAAGAAACGTGCCAGTTTAGTGGATATACAAATCAACTTGATTTCAGGTGGATATACAATCACATTTCCTAGAGGTGACAAAATAGATGGGTGCATAACGAAACGTGCCAATTTAGTGAGGGCCATAAGAACCAAGGTCAGATTGACTCACAAACACTCTTCTTGCACATTTGTTGTCTTATTTATACAATTATACAGTTTGCAACTAATATGCTATGGCACCAAGAACAAGCTTATTGCAATAAATCAATAATGACCTATATATAAGTATATAACACATTAGGAGATTGTATGCATAATTAGACTTAGGCCGACTTTCAACCCATTTGACCTCTTCCCCTTCTAGCTTAATGCTATGCATCTAATATTTGTGTTAACTACTACTATATAACCGAAATGCTACGCGAGAGTACAACAACACACCTGCCAGTTTTCCAGAGCTCATAAAGTCCAGTTCCACGAATAACAAGTGTTGGATAGATCTTAAGCCCATCAGCTCTAAAGCGAGGACTCTCAAAGAACTCCTTGAAACTTTCCATATCCCTCTCAACGCCAACATTTGGAAGATCAGGCATCATATGAGCAACCACCTACAACAGCCCATGACACGTAAATATCAGGAACAAGTGAACAACAAAAGGGATCCATAGATTTTATAATTTAAATAGAAGCAAAATCTACACCTAGACTTTGAAAAGAATGGTTAACATAACTTGGCCCAAAACATTTAAGAAAATTGAAATATTATGAGGGTCATACAATGTTTATTCCGATTGGCTTACATATTATTATACAAAAGAATAAAATTAATTAACATATAACTAATTTGGACAAAATCACTTCAAAAGCATTAACTGGAAACAAAATCACCTTAAAACCAGCATCTTTTGCCAAAGCAAAGCAATCAGCAACAGCTGCTACCGTGTGCCCTCTATTAGTGTCACGAGCAACATCCTCGTATGTGCTCTGAACCCCAATTTCCAACCGTGTACAACCATAAGAAAGCATTTGCCGCAAATGGGGGCCCAGACAATAGTCTGGCCTCCTAAAAGAAACAGAAAAATAGTGGTGTTAAGAACAAATCTTAAATACCTTAAGTTAAGGAATCATGAATCATTTCATGATTCCTTAAGTGACAAGCATTTACTCCTAGGCGTCAAGCATTTTTTGAACTTTTATTAGGCACTAAAGCCAAAAACAAAGTCCTGAACAACAAAGTTATTGCCAGTAACAACCTTTAGCGGGGGTTAATTGCATTTATATGCAACCTACTTTTTCTTTTTCTACTAACATGCAACCTACTACGAGTAGATTTTTTAATCAACCAATACATCATAGAATACATTTTAGCATATTTGGTTTGAATTTTGTCTAAATTTAATTTTAATTTCGCCTTGAAAAATCATATGTGTTCATGCTGGTTTGTACACAAGAACACACACGGCACACACAAATAAAAAAATAGTTAACATCTTCGTTGTATATTTAAAAGTGTCAATGACACTACTTACTTGAGTGAACTGATGACTGAAATTGCTTAAATGCACGGCCATACGTGACCAGTAACTTGCTAATTAGGCTCTAAGATGCAGTGTTTAGTAGTCAAATATTCTTTTTAGTATTTAATGTTTGGCTATAATTAAAGTAGGTTGCATAGGTACAAGAGTGAGTAAACATTGACACATGTGCCTATTCTTTTTAATATTAAATGGATTTTCTTGGTGAATGAGCTTAGAAAAAGGCGTTGAAATCGATTAAAAGACTTTGACCGTGATAGACTCGCCATATAAAAAATATAGATACAAGATAAAATTTCTGATAAGTAACTTACGTTTCAATAGTCATCCCAATACATTTTGTTGCACCGTGCTCAGAATATGCAACTGCCTCTTCAACATTTGCTGAAGTATGCCCTGACAAAGCATCATGAAGATTCCTTATAAAGTAGTCTCGGTATTCAGCAGGCAATGACATGAAAGTGCCACCCATCAAGATGAATTCAACCTATATAAACCACATGAGACATGAGTGATTATACATCGATAATATTTACAGTTCTCATGTGAAACAAGAGAACAAAAAAAATAGATAAAACATAATGGCATTGTCTAAAACCTTATCTACACTATGACCCAATCGCTTCAGCTGGTCAATCCTGCTCCTGGCTTGGACATATGGATTATATCTGAAAAAGTAAATAACAGTTAGAATAACCAATACATGTCAAGCTTTAACAGAATTCAATTTGAAATGCAGAAGACCATAGACAAAGCTACGCGATGATATCCTATAGCAAAACCTACTCATAAAAAAAATCATTCACGTCATAAAGCTAGCAGAATATGTGCAACCTATAAATATCCGCTTCATTTTCACTACAAGATCGGCTTAAACTGAATCCAGTTCCACCAACCCACCCACCCCCAAAAAAAATGAAAAGATCGGTTTAGAGCCATGGAAGGTCTAGAATTCAAACTTCAAACCTTACTAGGTAGTAGGTACACATTTAGGGATGGCAAGGGAAAGGGTCGGAAATGGACAAAAGGTCATGTGGATACCTCGGTTAGGCCGCGCACATTTGAACCTAAACAAGGAAAACATCATCCCTTTACCCATTATAATGGGAATTTGACCTGACATCGATTGCAAGCATGAAATGTTTACTAATTTCATCTCTTATAAACTAAAGTCTCTCAAAAACCAAACAGAATATAACCGAAACCGAATATAATGATTTGGTTTCGGTTTCTCTTTATGCAATCACTTTCGGTTTTAGTTTGGCCAAAAACCAACCCAAACAGAACCGCGCAAACCCCTACCTCCTTAATTAAAATCAACCTTAAAGTGAAAACCTAATGAGCAAATCTTAATCATATTCTCCAGCAAAGCGGCAAATGCTAATCTAGAGGTAACACCGTAACATACCTACACACGTACTCTATATGCTACAAACGATCAAGATATTGAGATTCAAACAATGTAACCAAACACTAACTTCGCATCAAACAACAAATCAAAAACGAGTAACAACATAAAGCATACCGAGCACGAGCACGAGCAGCGTGCATACTAGTGCGATAACAATGTAAAAAACAATTCAGAGCAAAACTTAAATGCACAAATGAGCAGAACTTAGATTGACATGAAAATGGTAGTACTAGACCATCTAGATTAAATCAACCCTACTATGAACACTTAAATGGGCAGAACTTAATCTTATTCCACAGCGAAGAGGCAAATGTCAATCGAGAGGTAACCTACCTATACATGTATACAATACAAACAATAACAATGTGGAAATAACAATGTGGAAATTTAAAAATGTAACCAAACACTATACAAACATACCTAGCACAAATAACTCGCATAGTAGCACAAATTTAGTTAAGTTGAGCTTAACTCAGCTAAATTTTAACACTATTTCCTATAGACTTAGTACATATACGCTTTTAATGTATTCAGAATAACACACCTAGCACGAATAGTGGGTATACTAGTCAGTCCAATCGCATATAACTCTGTATACACGCGTGCGTGTCAAACTAAATGCAGCTAACTAACCACTCTAAGTTATAATTAACTAGCATTAACTAATCTTGTTCTACATCATATACACGTATATTCAATTTAATGCGTAACGTTACGCATTAAATTGAATATACGTAACGTATACCTAGCACGAATAGCGCTCATAGTCTCATACTAGTCGGTTTATATCGCATATAACAAACTAAAGGCAACTAACTAACAACTCTAAGTTATAATTAACTAGCATTAATCAATCAAGCTATAATAAACTTGATTATACCTAGCACGAATAGCGCGCATACTAGTAGGTTCATATCCCGTATAACTCTGCGTACTATACTCAAAGTCCGAATCAGGTCCACCAGGACAATAAACACAAATATTCCCCGTAGTCGCAATATGCGGACACCTATGCGGTTTCGACATAACCGCCACAACCGCAATACCAGACGCAGTCCGAACCGGTTTAGCGCGAAGTTTCGGCAACAAAACCTCACGTTCATTGTCAGGCAATGCAGCTATCATTTCAACTAGCTTAGGTGCACGTGATAAACCGTATTTACGACACGCCGCTGACTTTAAGGCGTTTAAGTCAACGTTTTCGCCGTTGTGTGATTGTTCTATCATGGTGTTTACGATTTCGGAGATGGCGCGGATGCGTGATTCTTCGGCGGTGAGGCCCAGGGAGACGACGCCGCCGCGGCCGGGTCGGGGGAGTTTTCTGGCGGTGGTGGTGGTGGTGTCGCCGGAGAGTACGGCGGTTGCCATGGTGGTTTTGCGGCGGTGTTAGGGTTTTGAGGGTTTTGAGTTTTGGTGACGGGAAGTGGAGAGTGTTTGGGTGAGGGCTTTTCTTGTCAATTTTGCATTTAGATAGCGAAATTTTGGTGCTGTTTGATAAAAAATTATGAGTCAGCGGTGAGTGAATCAAAGCCGTTGAATAATTCTAAGATGCTGAATGAACCGAAAATAATTGTTTGATAATTGTTTTGAATAAGCAATCTAAGTTGCTTGAAATTACCAATTTAACCTTTTGTTTTATTTTGTACCGAACAAAATATACTGTTTGATAAAAAATTGTTAACTCAGATAAAAATATAATATAAAGAAAGTAATTTTGTAGTAAACAAAAGAAAATGTAAATGTCTTATATATCATAAAACAATATAAATTACAAACTAATTTTACGATGAAGCATTTAAAAGATGCTATATAGTAAGATCAAATGAACTATTTAGATTTATAAATATTTGGAGTTACATCAATTTTAAATTGTAAGATGATATAAATAAATGGTTCATGCAAAAAGATGTTATCTATTGTATGTTCAAAAAATAAAAATAAAAAAATCATACCGTATGTAAATTTCGTGGGACATAAAATATAGCAAAATATTAGTGCCTGTAAGTTGAAGACTAGAATCAAGTACGAGCAACAAAAATAATTGTCAAAGAAAAATAAAAAGAAAAGAAGTAATGTGTGTGACGTGTTTATATGCATAAAGTAGTTACTGAATAACACACTGTGGGTCCCCGTACGTTTTGAGGTTTTTTATGTTTCGACCTTATGGGTTTTAAGTTTTAACAATTATACTCTGGGGGTTTATCCAACGGTTCGAGCTAAATGCCGAAACTTAACAATTAACATCATCTTACACGAGCAGTAATGGTGACCTTATGGCCGTGTTGTCTTAGCGGGCATCTCAACTTTTATCTCTAAGACCAAACACATGATTAAATGTCTGTAATAAAGCGACCCCGATCACGACCAAAAACATAGACCATAAGAATTAATTAATTAATTTAAAAAAAAAAAAAAAACAAAAAAAACAAAAAAAAAGCCTTTGCATTCCATTGAACAAGGGGGACTCGTTCGCAAGGGTCGCCGTAAAAGCGGGAGGAAACAGCTGAAATGCTCATCCGACCCTTGGTTGGGTCGCCATTACGAGTGGCCTGAACTTAGAATATATATTAAATTAATCAGCTAATGGTCATATAAGAATGGAAAGGTCTAACTTGTCGATATAATTATATTAGGACGGTTATTGTTGTAGGTCACAAACACATATTTTGACACATTTCATCATCGACATATCAAGAAAAATATTGTGTATAAACTTAGGCAAAAGTCTTATTATTCCTTGGAAATGATGAAAATAATAAGTTATTATATAAACTTGGATGAAAGTTTTGCCTCGTGATAAAAGATGAAGAAAATAAATTAGTATGTTTAATTGGATAGATGTCTTGTAGTTCATCGAAAATGGTGAATTGCTGTAAGGACCTGACTTATTGTCTTGTCATTCCTCAAATTCAATGAAGAAAAATAGTTAATCTACAAGGATAAAATTCTTGCCTTTTTTTAGAAGGAAAATGATTCTCATGCCTAAACTTGTGCCTAAATACATGTCTAACAAGAGGATTGAAACGTGTAGCAAAATGAAGAGTGAAGATGAAGAAAGATAAAATGTGAAGAAGCAGATCCCCTTCCACATATGTCTAGGCATATAATTAGGGTTAGGCATTCCAATCAAGGCTGTTTTTAGAAATGAAAAAGAATTTGTGCATGAACTTGAATTAAGGGTCTGTTTGTTTTGAGTGACTGGACATGGGTTTGGGATTTGGGAGATTAAAAACCTTGTTCGGTTAAAAAGATACCCCTAATAATTGGGCCTCGTTACCAAACATTTGCATTCCTCAAAAGTAGTTTGTATTTGTACCTTTTGTAAAATTCAGTGAGACCATTTGTGTTTAGAGCACAAGGTGCAGCATGTCGTGAGGGCTTGCCGTTCATACGTGGACCTTCGTTGTGCTCGACGCTGCACCGAGGCAGCCTCGCCATAGCTCGCCGTCCAACTTCTACTCGTCTAAACGACGAGATAAAATTCTGACAAATTGTCAGGGTTTTTTATTATTTTTTTTCCTTTTCTTTTATTGAGTTTTTATTGTTTTGTAAAATTTGAAATGTAATTGTTTTGTAAAAATGTAAGTTGTGAATATGTAATGTTTTGTGTAATTGTTTATGAATATGTAATGTTTTGTGTAAATGCAACTATATTAAACATGAGATTGAAATTACTTCAAACAACGTACAATTATTTTACAACTACGATTACAATATTAAACTACGAAACGGAAATTAAAACCCCTAAACTACGATAAGATAATCTCTACTACTTATAAAGGAGAAATGGTCAATTGTGAAATTGTTGAGTTTTCAAGGTCAATATCAAATTGTTGAGTTTTCAATTGCTGACTTTTCAACCTGCTATTGATGGAAACTAAATGAAATCGTGAAACATAAATGGCAGTTAGGAAAGTCAGAATTCACTAATGTTGTGTTCTCGAGTTATTTCATTAAAGAAAAGGGAATGAAATTGAAGTAAAACATTTTCCTCCCATATTTGGGCGGAAATGGAAGTAAAACAAATTCATCCAAATAAAACTAACTTTACTTCCAATTTACTTCCATTTTCTTTAATGAAATAACTCGAGAACACAATGTGGGAGTAAACCTTTTCACTTTCCTTCCCTTTTCTTTAATGAAATAACTCGAGAACTGACCGTAAAGGAAACTATTGGCAACTAACTTTACTAAAGGAAACTATTTGCTAAAGGAAACTATTTGCAATGAATGTGAATTGCTCAAAGGAAACAAAACTTGCAGTGAATATGTCAATGCTAGCCACAATTTATACAAACACTATCTCTCTCATATCTCCATCTCTCTCATATCACATTATACAAACACACACACCACAAATCTAACAACCACAATAACCCTCCACCGCCGGACCTCCTCCCACCGAAAATCACCAGCACCGAACCAAACCATCACAAAACTCATCCCTCAGTCGAAACTTACACCTCCACCGAGAGCCCAATTACCATAGAAGCACTACTATCGAGACCAACACCCAACAAAAAGGGTTTTTTTCTTCACTTTGTAAGGTATTTTTTTAGTATTGTTATTATATCTATGTCTATTTATCAAGTTTTGAAGGTTTTCATTTATAAATATACAGGCTTATTTGTAGATCTGAGTTTGTATAGATATTTTGGATTTTTTTTGTTACAGCCGCCATTGGTCGCTGTCGGAAAAAGCAGATGCCGCCGCTGAATCGCTGGAAAAAGCCGATGCCGCCGCTGATGAAAATATTGTTGCAGCCGCTTGTGTTTCCGGGATACGTATGCTATATTTTTGAATTTGTTAATATTATTTTTTTGTTAATTTTGTTATAAAGTTGTTAGAATTTGTAAATTTTCTGCAAGTTTAGAGGGTTTAGTGAGCTTTGAAAGGTTGTTTTATAAATCTGCTTTTCTGACGTTTTTTTTAGATCTTCGTTGTTAACTCGCTAATATCTACCGTAGCCGCTGCTTTGCCGGAATGTGCGCTGCCACCATCGGAATTTGCTGCCCAGATGTGTAGGTTCTTCAAAATAATTATTACTTAAATTTGTTGTAAACTTCTTTTTGTAGTCTTTTTTTTTTTTTTTTTTTTTTTTTTTTTTTTGTAAATATCTTTGTAGTTTGTTTGTGAATTTTGTTATCTAAATTTGTGTATTATACTCTTTTTTTTTTTTTTTTTTTAATTTTGTTTTGCAAATTTTAGGTATATAGTTGGTAAATATACGTGAGAAGAGATCTAGTGAAAAGAGAAAATCAAATGAGAAGAGTGAGAAATATTCCTGGCCACACATTTCAAGAAAAAAGAATTAAGTGCAGATGCATCTACTTTTGTAGGTGCATCTAAAATGTGCGGTTGTGGTTTCTTCTCATCCTTCTTATTTTAGTTTTATTTCTCATTTGATCCTTACTCAAATATATGTATTGTGATTATATATTTGAATTTTTACCCTTTCTTTCTTTAGTACATATAAAGGGTTTATCTCATATCTTGGTTTATCTCATTTTTTGAAATTTGAAAATTTTGATCTTAAAGGTAATATACGGAATATATGAGCAAAGTTGACTTCAAACATATATGTTGTAACGATTGGATAAATTAAAATGTCAATCATAAATTAGGAATGATTTGATAAAAGTGCCAGTGCCAATTGAAATGCTAATAGTTAGCCATAAAAAGAATAAGTTAATGCCTTTAACATTTAATACTTTTTAAAATATATCTTATTCAAGACTATATCAACACTGTATCCTCATTTTCATTTTCAACTTGTGCTAATACATAGAATAAAGTTTTTTACCCAAAAAATTCATAGAATAAAGTAGAGAAAGTAGATAGACAGTGGGAAATGAAAAATCAAAGAAATGTTGATGAGGTCGTACCGAGAAGTTTTACGTGGCGAGTAACGTGTATTATTAGTAAGTTTTGTTAGTTATCTCATAATTGATGTAATGTTTTATTTTCAGTTTCACTAACTCTTTTTATATGTTATTTGATACATGTTAAAAATTTTGTTTGAGTTGAATTATCGCATGTTACAAGCTTTTGCAATTACATTTTGATATTTTCACTTTCTATGTTTAAACGTTACACGAAACACTTACCACAATATCATAACAATAATTGTTTGCCGCTAGAAAATTCCGTTGCTATGCACGGGTAATCGTCTAGTGATAATAAAACTACGAATCAAGAAAATGATTCAGTCTGTGCCATAGCCCTCGTCACTCGAATCTTCCTCACTCGATGGCACACGGTTTAATCCCATAGCCCATCGCCACTCTGCTCGACGGTTTAACCGATCCCGACGAGCTTTTGCCCGCGCCTCACGAGCTCTTGCCTGACGTTCTTCCTCCACTTGAACCGCTACCAAGACTTGCATATCTTGCTCGAAGAGTTCTTCATCGGTTAACCCAAATGTATTGGGTTGGTTTTGTGGTGGATTGTTTTCCGGTGGATTGTTTTGTGGTGGATTGTTTACCGGCGGAAACAGAACTTCCGGTGGAGTGTTTTGTGGTGGATTGTTATATGGGAATACGGGAAACAGATCTTGTGGTGGATTATGGTGGATTGTCGTATGAGAATACGGGAAACAGATCTTCCGGTAGTGTGTTGTAAATTGATTCATTATCTGGTGATGTGTTGTGTGACATTGTTCCGTATGAATTGTTTGNTGTTGTAACGATTGGATAAATTAAAATGTCAATCATAAATTAGGAATGATTTGATAAAAGTGCCAGTGCCAATTGAAATGCTAATAGTTAGCCATAAAAAGAATAAGTTAATGCCTTTAACATTTAATACTTTTTAAAATATATCTTATTCAAGACTATATCAACACTGTATCCTCATTTTCATTTTCAACTTGTGCTAATACATAGAATAAAGTTTTTTACCCAAAAAATTCATAGAATAAAGTAGAGAAAGTAGATAGACAGTGGGAAATGAAAAATCAAAGAAATGTTGATGAGGTCGTACCGAGAAGTTTTACGTGGCGAGTAACGTGTATTATTAGTAAGTTTTGTTAGTTATCTCATAATTGATGTAATGTTTTATTTTCAGTTTCACTAACTCTTTTTATATGTTATTTGATACATGTTAAAAATTTTGTTTGAGTTGAATTATCGCATGTTACAAGCTTTTGCAATTACATTTTGATATTTTCACTTTCTATGTTTAAACGTTACACGAAACACTTACCACAATATCATAACAATAATTGTTTGCCGCTAGAAAATTCCGTTGCTATGCACGGGTAATCGTCTAGTGATAATAAAACTACGAATCAAGAAAATGATTCAGTCTGTGCCATAGCCCTCGTCACTCGAATCTTCCTCACTCGATGGCACACGGTTTAATCCCATAGCCCATCGCCACTCTGCTCGACGGTTTAACCGATCCCGACGAGCTTTTGCCCGCGCCTCACGAGCTCTTGCCTGACGTTCTTCCTCCACTTGAACCGCTACCAAGACTTGCATATCTTGCTCGAAGAGTTCTTCATCGGTTAACCCAAATGTATTGGGTTGGTTTTGTGGTGGATTGTTTTCCGGTGGATTGTTTTGTGGTGGATTGTTTACCGGCGGAAACAGAACTTCCGGTGGAGTGTTTTGTGGTGGATTGTTATATGGGAATACGGGAAACAGATCTTGTGGTGGATTATGGTGGATTGTCGTATGAGAATACGGGAAACAGATCTTCCGGTAGTGTGTTGTAAATTGATTCATTATCTGGTGATGTGTTGTGTGACATTGTTCCGTATGAATTGTTTGTGAATTCTGTATGATTTGTGTGTGAATTGTGGGTGTATTGTGAGCATCTGGGAATGGCTATTTATAGGACCGTTTTTTGAATTTGAAATTTAAATATATATCCCGCTCTGTTTTTTGAATTTGAATTTTAAACGTTTATCCGCCCGTTTTTTTGAATTTGAATTTTAAATTTTTTTTCCACACGTTTTTTTTAATTTGAATTTTAAAGGTTTATGCACATGTTTTTTTGAATTTGAACTTTAAAGGTTTAACCGCCCGTTTTTTGAATTTGAAATTTACACATATTGATGAGTGTCTAAATACTCATCATTTTATACCCATTTTGACTACAAAAACAGCTGAAAACACACAGATATGTCTTAAAATACTACAGATATCCTTGGAATGTGTTTTTATGTGTTTCAGGTACAAAAGGATTGAAAACAGATGAAAAATGAGCAAAGTTACATAATTGGCAGAATCAGTCCCTGAACTTTCAAAAATTGTCAGAAATGGTCCCTCAAGTTCAGAAATTGACAGAATTAGTCCCTGAAGGTTTATTTTGGAAGAAAAGTCAACAAAGGTCCTTGGGAATTCAAAATTTTTCAATAGGTCCTTGGAAGATACTTTTCAACAATTGGCAAGAAAGGTCCCTCAACTTTGCAAATTTGACATAATGGTCCTTGGATGTTTAAAATGGGAAAAATTACAATTATGGTCCTTGGTTTATTCACATTTGGCAATAATAGTCCCTTGAATAAACTTTGGAAGATTGGCATTACAGGCCCCTAAACTTTTCAGCTATTACAAAATTGGTCCTTGTGTTTTGCTAAATATACAACCAAACGGATCCATTTGTATTATAAATAACCCATCAAGCCAACCCACCCTTTATTTATAACAACCCAATCCACCACCCACTTCCCTTGGCCCATTTTACATAAGCCCATAAACACTCCGTGTTTATTAAACACTGAGGTCAAACCCTCAGTCAAACACCACCACCCCCACTTGCCTGCACCTTCACTGCCACACTCCACCTCCATCACCAACTTTGCTAACCCTCCATCCCTTGTCTCCTCCACCTCACACTAAACCCCAAACCTCATTAATTGCTCCTGAATATCTCCAAGTAACCAAAAAAACAGGTTAAATAAAGTTTTCCCGCCAAAATGGATTTCAACGGCCAAGATCAATATTACTCATCCAATGGCTACAAAAAGAAGTGGGAAAGTGAGAGAAAGACACACTGGTCTATATAAGTGAAAAAGAAAGAGGAGAGAAGTAGTTAGTTAATGTAGAGTAGTTTTAATGTCGAATGTAGTGTAAATTTAGTTTCAGTGTACTCATTAGTTTAAAAGTGTTGTAATCTTCAATTTCAGTGTAATTTAAACTTGTTTTAACTATCAATTTCAGTTTTTAAAGTCCAATTCAGTTTATGCTTTATTTCCTTGAAAATCTCAATTTAGCTTTAAAGTGTTATAAGTTGTTGTTTAATGGCTCTTTAAGCTCACATAAGTCAATAACAAGCTTTCATAAGCTTTTTAAGCATTAAAATCCATTTTAGCTTAAAATTCTCAAAAATCTCAAAAATAGGAGAAAATATAATGAAAAATCCAAAATTTTCATTGAAGATAGAAGAAGCAAAGAAGCCTGGTCATTTTGGATTGCTATGGGTTTAGTGCCTCAAGGGAGGTGTTAGGATAGTTATTGGTTCCCTGGTTCATGTTTTTCTGCTTGGAATCCATTTGTAAGCATTTTACCACTTTTGGCATTTTACTGTGTATCAGTGATGCGCGTGGATTGCAACACGCACTACGTTTTACCTCTCGAGGGATCTCGAGAAGCTTGCAATCCCCACCAGGCAGTGTAC
Organism: Artemisia annua; assembly: GCA_014162995.1. NCBI lineage: Eukaryota > Viridiplantae > Streptophyta > Magnoliopsida > Asterales > Asteraceae > Artemisia > Artemisia annua. The sequence continues at coordinate 78,380 of LBNU01022513.1, forward strand.
CTGACCGATGTAGTATAGTGAAGTGGCAAGTACCGGGGGATTGATCGTTCTCTCACAGGGAATAGTGTTCGTTAGGCTAAAAACTACTCTAATCTAGATCTAAGGGTGGAGGAAGATTCTTTTT
>LBNU01022513.1:80119-91984 GCA_014162995.1 Artemisia annua
AAGGGAAGAGATCTATTCCCCGGCAGCGCGCAAACTTGATGCGCTGTGGATTGCCAAACACGCACGTACCGTTTTACCTCTCGAGGGATCTCGAGAAGCTTGCAATCCCCACCAGGCGTGTAACTGACCGAATGTAGTCATAGTGAAGTGGCAAGTACCGGGGGATTGATCGCTCTCCTCACAGGGAATAGTGTTCGTTAGGCTAAAAACTACCTCTAATCCCTAGATCTACCAGGGTGGAGGAAATTCTTTTTGTATTTTTTTCTTTATATTTATGAAAGCAGTAAATCTCTGTTTTTGGACGGATAGGGGCGGAATTAGTTGCTAGTCAACTAAGCCCAAGTTATTCCTACTTTCTAAGCTAAACTTATATTTTTGTATTTTTTTGGTTTAAGAAAATCAGTGGTGGAGAATAGTGTTTACGTTAGATTTGCATTACTCCCCTAACTATCTTTTATCAATTGTGACTAGTATGGTTGAGTTTTGCTTGGATGACAGGTGTATTCCCCTAACAAGTCGTAAGGGAGGTGCGTTCAATCTCCCTAACTCTAATAAGTTTCCTACCCGCTCACTCTATGCAACGATATCGTCAAGCATCCTATCATGAGGCTCAACGGCATAGCAACCTAGTGCATGAAATAGCTCGCTTAAAACCAATAACGCACATATGATTCACCGGTTTCTACAAGACGTTCAAGCATGTTTACCATATACGGAGAATTAGGCCAGTTTTCCCTTAGTCTCAACCTAGAGAAACATTCATCCAAAATACCAATCCACACATAGCACACTCACAATGATAATCAATTAGTTACCGGTTTCATTATATCTAAGCAAAACCCAGCAAAGTAAATTAGCCTAGCATATTAAAAGAAAGACAAGCACAAATATATACTCACACAAACACATAGAGCATAGTTGTATCGAATAAAGACTTATCTTCAATTGAACATGGCAAGTCGGAAGGGTTTGGATACCCCAACGGTCCTAAAAACTCGTACTAGGGTTTTTGGTCCCAAAGTTCCTCCACCGCCCTAAAACTCTTCCCCTAAAAAAGTTTCCGACACCCCAAAATAAAGAAAAACCGTTTCTATACTATATATAGATTTTGCGGGCCCCATGACCGGCGTCAACCCAATAAGTGCAGCGTCGTCAGCTCCGGCGATTAGGGTTTTCAGACGGCCTTCCCTTTGACGTGGTCATAATTGCTGGTTCCAGATCGTGACGGCCTTCCGGGTTGACCGGCGTCCACAATTTGCACCTAGAACTCTTTGGCCCGTCACGAGTCTTTTTTCCACTTCTGGACTTCACTTGTTCCTGACGGCGTCACCTTGTAGAGTGTGACGGCGTCACCTTCTGTGATCTTTAAGGTCTTTTGAGTTTTTGTTGTTTTCCGCACTTTTTCACTCCGAAAACGCCCGAAAATGCTTTTTTTGTGATTTTCCCTTCAAAAGTACCTAAAATGAGAAAAGAAACGACTTTGGGTGAAATCCAAACCAAAAACATACGAATTAGGACTCAAACCGACCCCTAAAAACGTAACATTTTTCGTCTCATCAATCAGTTCATTTGCTGTTTTTTCTTTGAGGTTCTGTGCTTAATGAGTGTAATGGATCTATTTTGATGTAATTTGATGCATGTTTGTTCATTGAAATAATTTGTTGCTTGTTTCTCATTCTCACTGCCACATTAGTATAATTAGTGATTCACGTGTTCTTGTTGTTACTATTGATGTTTATGTTCTCCTATCAGCTTATCTTAGCATATTATACCCTTAGGTATCAAGTTCTTGGTTTAAATCACTCAAATGCTTTGAAAATTAAAAAAAGTAAAGTTATATAGGGGTGTTTGGATTAGCATTGTTAACTGTGTTCTTGTTGTTGTTTTGGCATTGTTTTGGCATAAGTAGATTGCATTAGGTCCTATTAGGTCTTTTAAGTCATAAAAACTAGTGTTGTTTTGGAAAAAGTCAAAAATTACTTCTTGTTCCTCATTATGCACTGTTAGTAATTTGGCATTCAAAATCACTCTTATCAGTACACTAGTTGTTAAAATAGCTTAATCTAGTTCATTTGTAGCTTTAAACATCATTTTCAGTTCATTAGATGTAATCAAAGTTCAATAAAGTCAAACCATAGCATAATTCTAAAAAAGTCAAAAGTCCTAAAACTGCAGAAAAAATCTTTTATTTTTCATTTCTTCAATATCAACCAAATCTGATAAAATTTGGGGATAATGTACTCTTATATATTGTTTACTTAGTGGTATTTTTATTTTAATTTTTAGATTTTTTTTACAAGGCTAAATCAAACACTTTCGGGCTGTAAAAATGAGTTTTCGAGAGCAGAAAAAGTTTTTTAATTTTCACGATCTCAATTTTAGTCCAAATCTCATAAAATTCTGGAATTCATTGATTTGGAAGCTTGTTGAATTAATGATATTTTTATTTTATTTTTTTGAATTTTTTGGGTTGGCTTATGAGGTGCCGTAAATTGGGATTGTGTTGGATTTGCTCATTTCATGCCTTTTTGGCTTATTCCAGTGTTCTTGTCTCTTTGTTTCTGCTTATTTTGATTATTCTCAGTACTTTTTAGCTTACTTAACTGTTGGTGTTCAGTTTCTAGTTTAATTTGATAGCCTGTCAAGTTTCAAAATCCTTTTAGCTTATTTTCACTAACTGTCAAGCTAATAAGCTCACACAGAGCTTATTAGTGAATTTCAAAAAAGTTGTTTTCATTAAAAGTTGTTATTCTCTAGTGTTTAGTGCTTTTGTAAAAGAAAAACAAAAAAATAAAAATGTTTGGAAAAAGTGACAGGGGTGGGATTTGAACCCTGGACCTCCTGGTTCATTAGGCCAAAACCAAACCTAGCCCGTACACAATCTGGGCTATGGTATTGTTAGTGTTTTAAGTTTCCAATTTTTTATTTATACTAGTAATAAGTCCATTTTGCTTATTAGAACTTATTTGCTTATTGTACTGCTTATTAATAAGCATTTTATACTTTTTATATTTTTCTTAGCTCACTATTAGTATAAAGTATTTTTAGAAAAAGTTTTGTAATTATTAAAAATAGTATAGTATTTATAATAATTAAATCTAGTTTAATTAGTAATTATTTAATTATAAATAATTAAAAAGTCAAATAATTAATTTTCTTTTTTCTAAAATTTTCTTTTATCATTAGGTTTGTAAAAAAGTAATTTTCATACCTGTAGGCCTTATATTGCTCAATTTTCACTTTTTATTTTGTACGGTTACGTTATTTTTAACGTAATCGCGCGTTTTTAAGTTTTAATCCGTTTTAGGTTATTCTGCTTTCACGTTATTGTTAATATAGCTTATTTAGGTTCTTTTCATTCATATTCTCTTAGTGTAATCATCCAAATCACTCATAACCCCTTTCCTGTTCAAAATCACTCGATCACAAGTCGTTTTCGAATACCATTCACACCTCGTCGGGACTTAACGACCCGGGAAAACACTATACTCCTTGGTTAGTTGTTTGACCATATTGACCACATCCGTAGTTGACTTTGGTTGACTGTTTCAGAGCCAATCACATATCCCACTCAGTTTTTGAAATTTGAATTTCTAAACACCCTTATATAAAGCATACCATAACATACTATTTTGCACACACTTCACTTTCTAAATAATTTTACAATGGCTAACTGTTGATCCGTTGAAGAAGAAAACTTGCTAGCCGACATGTGNATTGACCACATCCGTAGTTGACTTTGGTTGACTGTTTCAGAGCCAATCACATATCCCACTCAGTTTTTGAAATTTGAATTTCTAAACACCCTTATATAAAGCATACCATAACATACTATTTTGCACACACTTCACTTTCTAAATAATTTTACAATGGCTAACTGTTGATCCGTTGAAGAAGAAAACTTGCTAGCCGACATGTGGCTAATCGTTCACGAATACCATGGTGAATCCGCTTTTTGGAATGAGGTTACAGAAAGGTTTAACAACCAATCTGACGGTGCTTTTCGTAACAAAAGCCAGATAACGGGTAAGTGGGCAAGAATGAACTGTGAATGTCAAAAATTCAATGATATTTACTTGAATTTGCAGCGTACAAGTGAGGTCAATGATCGTCTTCACAATGCAATGAACATTTTCAAAGAACGCTTTGGTGGGCAAGGCTTCAAATATCTTCACGTGTGGTTCATTTTGAGAAACAACCCCATATGGAACAGATATAGGGATTAACGGCTTTTGTATTTCCATATTGTCTGTATTTGTATTTCCGTATTGTTTGTGTTTGTACTTCCGTATCGTGAGTATTTGTATTTTCGTATCGTTTGTGTTTGTATTTCCGTATCATGAGTATTTGTATTTCCGTATCGTGTGCATTTGAATAAAAGGCTTAACAGCTAGTTTCCTTTTACAATATCTTCTAACGGCTAGTTTCCCTTTACAACATCTTCTAACGGCTAGTTTCCCCTATAAATACCACTTAAACAACACTTCGTATTCTCACACAAACACAATGGCTAAAGAACCAGCTGAGGTACAAAACACTATCCTTACCCGATTACGCAATGAACAGGAAAAAGAACTTAAGTTGATTAACAATTTGCTAAGTGAGATTACTCGTTTTATACGACAGATGCATACTTGTGCTCCAGAGGTCGAAGGTTGCGTGAGCTGCCTCAAGATCATCCAGCTATCAGGGTCGGTCTACAAACTCTTTTAAGAAATGAAGAAACAGATCTGCAACTTCAATTCGCCTTGAAAATAGTCAGGGAGCAAGTGTTGCAAGTTTGGGAGGAAAAGTCACATCTCATCGATAATTACAAGTCTTTATAAAAACTTCACGACGTTTCGTATTGTCTTTTTAACCGTAACGTTATTTTACGTTTCGTATGTTTTTATTTTCTTGTATTGTATTTTTAATTTAATGAAATGAATTTAGTTTATTAAAATGAAATGAATAAAAATAAATAAAGTTGCAAGTGGTGGGCCCCAAATGAGTAAGTTGAGGTTAGTTGTTGGTGGGGGGTGGGGTTAGTTGTGAAGATGGTGTAAGATGATGTGGCACCCGTGAGGCCCAAATAACAAGCTTGAAGCTTGTTGCTACACCTTGTGCTCTTAGACCATGGGGTACCATGGCTTGCAGTTACGCCAAATCCTACATGGCCAAGAAATTGGCGCCACTATCTTCAATTGGTGATACCCTCACCTCCCAAAATCTTGTCTGGCGCCACTCAATTGGCATGGATGAAAGCAGGAAAAGGCCAAAAAAAAATAAACCACTGGGAGTTTGGACAACGGTTAACTTTAAAAAAAAAATGCCCAACAACAAGCTGCATCAATAAAGCAATAAATTTAAGAATCTGGTTCGAACATCAAATCACATAACTAAATCCCAGATCCGACCACTTCAAACAACACATCAAACCCATTTGGTTCAAACAACACACCAAACGCACCTGGTTCGAAAAACATATGAAACCCACGTATTTGCTTCGAAAGAGAAATGTTTACTGTATTAGATAACAACAGATAAAGGTTTATTATTTGCTTTGAAAGAGATAAAGGAGATAAAGGTTTACAGTTTACTTGCTTCGTGTGATTCATCTTTTAAAGGGATAAAGGGATAAAGTTTTATTAGATAAGTTTATGTGTTTTGTGATAATAAATGTTTGGTGGTTGGTATAAATGGGATACTTATTTATTTTGGGTGTGGCTATATAAGAGATTGATATTACCTCACTTTAACTAACTTTTACACAAGTTTCTCTATTAAAACATATCTCATTTTTAAGTTTTTACTGTATTTTTATTTGAATTAATGAAATTAAGTTTGTTTAGAAAAAAAAATGCAAAAGAAAAGTAAAATTGAGGGAGGGTAGGGCCCAAATGGCATGTTATGAGTAAATGGGTATTTTGGTGGATGAGTGTTAAAAGTGGAGATGCTGAGGTGGCGCTGAGTTGACACCGAAAAAGGGAATTTTGCATGTTATCATGATAATTGATACCCCATGGTCTTAGTGTCTTTCTCTCTCTTGCTTTAATTTTATTTATTGTTATAAAATAATTATTTTTTATAATTTATAGTAATTTTTTCTCTCTTCATATTTTATAACAAGTCGGAAGGCGCCCGCTGCGTTGCAGCGGGAATTTTCAGAAAGTTTTTGCGATAATAATTTACGAATAATGTTTGGGTGGGGCTTCTCGTTGTGAGATCGTGGTATGTTTTTTGCCCACACTTGTTGTATTTGTTTGGAATTAATATTTTGTAATAATTTGTAGTTGTCTTTTTTGGAATGAATATTGTGTGGGCACCGGTGTGTTGTGGCGAGGCTAATTTTGACTCTTATAGCTTTTAAAAAAATTTAGAATAACTTTTAAAGTTATTTGATAGGTTAAGGGTGCATTTTGAAAGTTCTATTACTTTTAAAACTATATATACAAATATTAAATTTCAACATTTTTTATAAAATCGTACGTACGCTAAATATATCAATATTGGGCTTGTTTTGTTCGTTATAGAGAGACCTTTTTGCCAGTATTTTTTTATTCAAGAAACCGCTAGATATCTGTCAGATATTTGTCAAATAAAGATTGTTATATAAAAAAGTCATAAATATTAAAAAGTTCATGGTGTGTTTTGTAACTTTCCTTTTTTTTTTTTTACTAATATTATTTAAAAACTAATTCTTTAATAGTAATTCGTTTTCAGCTATTCTCGTACCAATGTTTAAACTCTTGAAATTTTTTTCTATCTATGCACAGTTCCCTATTTCTTCCCCTTTAGTATATAGGGAGAATAACTAACCCAATTTCTAACACCAAATCCAAATACAAATCCTTCCGCAAACCAAACGGACCCTAAAAGTAAATAATTTTGAAACCTTAAGTTTGTTGATTAAAAGCTAATAATTTTGAAACTTTCTATTTGTGGTCGGAACATGTTTAGAAGTCGTTTAGATAAGAAAATTACAAAAAAGAAAAGTCAAGTTCACGTCTAAAGAATACGGGGTCAAACGGGTAAGATTTTATTGAAAATTCAGATGAATTGGGGCTTTGAGTCAAAATCTTGAAATATTGAGCAGTACATAATAAAGTTTAATATTGTTATAGTCGGTATTGCACTAATCATGTCTCGTCTCACATGCATATAAAAGGGACTCAGTAATATTGTTACACAAAAAACCAACTCCAGGTAGAGATTTTAAGTCGACATGGCCCTGGGAGATAAACTTGCAATATACAGGCAACAGGAAATTGGTCAAATCATTTCAAATACAACCTACTACTAGCAGCTTGCAAAACTGTGTTTTGTGTAAAGCTTGTTATACAAGTTGCTTCATCATATAAGGACCTTCAAGCTCGTAACCCAATTTTCTATAATAATGACGTGTCCCGACACCAGAAATAACAGCTATCTTTGTGGACCTGTGCTCTCTACGAGCAATCCGCTCTGCCTCCTCCATAAGCAGTGTACCATAGCCCTGCCAAATTAACCACAACAGTAAACAATTTAAGGTGACAATTTCGACCCATTTACTTACTGACAGGTGTATTTGAGTTGTGCATTGTCTCACAAAGATCACATGGACAACCTAAATGAAAATCTTGAAAAGCAACATGTCAAATGACTTAAAAGGTTCAAATTGGCAGAAGCGTCAAAGGTAAACTAGTAAAGCATACAATCTCCTAAATCATTGATATAAACTTCTCGATCATCATTGTAATAATACAGCTTGTTTGTACTTTATTTAGAACAGTAGCTAAAATGTAAAACAGATCAAAAGTTGCCTCACGTGTATTCAGATGCTTATAATATCCTAATAAACTTTTCGAGAAGTTTTCGTTAATTATTTATGAGGTATAAAATAAGGTCAACATAGTGTAAGTGGGTTGGCACTTAGCCAAACCCAACATGCACATAAAAGTCACCCGTTGTAACTTATTCCCAAACCCGCCCATCTTGTCCCCTCTAACTCAAGCTTTGTTAGCTTATAACTTCGATTGACGTGAAAATGGCTAAGGGCTGAGCATGTGATTTGTAAGACAGAAAACACATGCACGTAGTAAAATCACGCAACGTGTTTTTTGCAGCTAGAAAATATCCTTGTATGAACTTGATAGCTTTCACTAGTGCAAGTTCATCAAATTGCATTAGTAATTAGGTAAACAATTGGAGTACCTGATGTTGCAGTTTATCAGCATCACGACCATGTACTGGTACAGCAGTTCCATAAACATGGAGTTCACGAACAATGGAGCATTTTCCAACAAGTTCTGGGCATGTTACATTCTTACCACATCTTCGCAGACGCAATAATCCAACAAGAATATCCTGCATCCAGCAAAATTAAAATGTAAAACAAATGGAGAATATAGATGTTATCGAATTTACTAAGCAACATTTCCTCAAAAGAGCACAAGGCTCGTCAGTCACTGTTTGGCGCCTGCTTGAATCAAAATAATACAAGCAGTAAATACCATAACATGCACTTTATGATCAACATTGGAAGAAAAATCACACCTAGAATCCACTATCTATAGCAATAGCAACAGGGTGATATTATAACTCCGGTTACAAGATTGTGCATGGTTTCATCAATTAAATCAATAGGTTAAATATATTACTCACAATATAGAGCACCACATGTATTTTTGGTACAGTGTGACAAAATCTGGTATCGTATTTTTATGTCTTGTTTCTGTGGGGGGGTACTTTCTATATTGAAGTATATGAAGTGTACAAGTGCTACATTAAGTCGAGACAAATAACATGGACATTGTCATACCATAGATGGAACAAATTTGTGATAAATGCAGGTTATTCAATTAGAGAAGTATTTTAAATGTGAAAGTGTCAAACATAACTGGAATAGAAAATTTAAAACATGAACAGCATCCAAGCACAAGTGGCTCCAAAGCATCCACAATTCCATATTAAAAAGTAATCACCTAACGGCAACGATAAGGAGACTACATAATTATTTTCTAATTATTCTATGTTCAGCAGGTCAATGTGAATGAAGTTCATGGTGGATGCAAAAAACATCTCGTATTACCTGGCGTGTGTCTTCATATGAAAGAAAAGTTTCCCATCCCTCATTGGCGGTATAATCTCGCCGAACAAGCTGAACCTCATCTGGCCTAATTTGGTGGTGTATATCCTATACATAATGAAGTATAGGGAACATATTAGATAAAAAAAAAAATAATAATAATAACAATGTTCAATCACGGTATATTTGAAGATAATCAATACTGCTTACTTGAATCCCAGCTTCACGTGTACGCACATCCCTGCATTTCAAACCCAAATCGTCCATCCGAGCTAAAGCAAGCTCTCGCAGATTTCCTTTTTCAACCCCAGAAGTAACCAAAGGCATAGGAATATCTCTCTGAACCCTGTAAACACGTGTCCATGGGGGTACCAAAGCCAGGATCCGAGCTACAATGTCTACAAGCTGCTCTGGCGGGTAATTTCGATACCTACAAATCAACTTGATTTCAGGTGGACATACAATCACATTTCCTAGAAGTGACAAAATAGAAGGGTGCACAAAGAATCGTGCCAAATTTAGTGAGAGCCATAACAACCAAGGTCAGATTGACTCACAAACACTCTTTTGTACATTTGTTGTCTTATTTATACAATTATACAGTTTGCAACTAATATGCTATGGCAACAAGAACAAGCTTAGGAGATTGTATGCATAATTAGACTTAAGCCGACTTTCAACCCATTTGACCTCTTCCCCTTCTAGCTTAATGCTATGCATCTAATATTTGTGTTAACTACTACTATATAGCCAAAATGCTACGCAATTGAGAGTAAAACAAAACACCTGCCAGTTTTCCAGAGCTCATAAAGTCCAGTTCCACGAATAACAAGTGTTGGATAGATCTTAAGCCCATCAGCTCTAAAGCGAGGACTCTCAAAAAACTCCTTGAAACTTTCCATATCCCTCTCAACGCCAACATTTGGAAGATCAGGCATCATATGAGCAACCACCTACAACAGCCCATGACACTTAAATATCAGGAACAAGTGAACAACAAAATGATCAATAGATTTTATAATTTAAATAGAAGCAAAATCTACACCTAGACTTTGAAAATAATGGTTGACATAACTTGGCCCCAAAACATGAAGAAAAGTGAAATATTATGAGGTCATACAATGTTTATTCCGATTGGAAACAAAATCACCTTACAACCAGCTTACATATTATCACAAAAGAATAAATTAATTAACATACAAACTAATTTGAACAAAATCACTTCAAAAGCATAAACTGGAAACAAAATCACCTTAAAACCAGCATCTTTTGCCAAAGCAAAGCAATCAGCAACAGCTGCTACCGTGTGCCCTCTATTAGTGTCACGAGCAACATCCTCGTATGTGCTCTGAACCCCAATTTCCAACCGTGTACAACCATAAGAAAGCATTTGCCGCAAATGGGGGCCCAGACAATAGTCTGGCCTCCTAGAAGAAACAGAAGAATAGTGGTGTTAAGAACAAATCTTATATACCTAAAGTTAAGGAATCATGGATCATTTCATGATTCCTTAAGTGACAAGCATTTACTCTTAATCGACAAGCATTTTTTAAATTTTTATTATGCACTAAAGCCAAAAACAAAGTCCTGAACAACAAAGCTATTTCCAGTAATAATCTTCAGCGGGTGGATAATTGCATTTATATGCAACCTACTTTCACTTTTTCTACTAACATGCAACCTACTAGATTTTTTAATCAACCAACATCATAACATACATTTTAGAATATTTGGTTTGAATTTTGTTTATATTTAGTTTTAATTTCGCCTTCAAAAATCATATGTGTTCATGCTGGTTTGTACACAAGAACACACACAGCACACACAAAAACAAAAATAGATAACATCTTCGTTGTATATTTAAAAGTGTCAATGACACTGCTTACTTGAGTGAATTAATGACTGAAATTGCTTAAATACACGGCCATACGTGACCAGTAACTTGCTAATTAGGCTCTAAGATGCAATTTAGCAGTCAAATATTCTCTTTAGTATTCAATGTTGGCTATAATTAAAGTAGGTTGCATACGTTGGTACAAAAGTGAGCGAACATTGCACACATGTGCCTATTCTTTTTAATATTCAATGGTTTTTCATGGTGAATGAGCTTAGAAAAAGGTGTTGAAATCGATTAAAAGACTTTGACCATGATAGACTCACCATATAAAAAATCTAGATACAAGATAAAATTTCTGATAAGTAACTTACGTCTCAATAGTCATCCCAATACATTTTGTTGCACCATGCTCAGAATATGCAACTGCCTCTTCAACATTTGCTGAAGTATGCCCTGACAAAGCATCATGAAGATTCCTTATAAAGTAGTCTCGGTATTCAGCAGGCAATGACATGAAAGTGCCACCCATCAAGATGAATTCAACCTATAGGAACCACATGAGACATCAGACATGAGTGAATGAGTGATTATACATCGATAATATTTACAGTTCTCAAGTGAAACAAGAGAACAAAAAAATAGATAAAACAAAATGGCATTGTGAAAAACCTTATCTACACTATGACCCAATCGCTTCAGCTGGTCAATCCTGCTCCTGGCTTGGACATATGGATTATATCTGAAAAAGTAAATAACAGTTAGAATAACCAATACATGTCAAACTTTTAACAGAATCCATTGATACAACTTGAAATGCAGAAGAACATAGACAAAGGTATGCGATGATATACTATAGTAAAACCCACTCATAAAAACATCATTCACGTCATAAAGCTAGCAGAATATGTGCAGCCGATAACTATCTCCTTCACTTTCACTACATGATCGGCTTAAATTGAAACCATTTCCACCAACCCCCCCC
>LBNU01022513.1:92174-103638 GCA_014162995.1 Artemisia annua
CCCCCAACCCAACTAAAAAAATCGGCATAGACTCATGGAATGAAAATTATCCCCTTTCCCAAATCGGCTTAGAGCCATGCACTGAACCCCTAACTTTCCATATTAGGATCATGGTATTATTAAGGGCAAGCAAAAGAAACCGATAAAAAGGTGATATTTACATGAAAAAGGCATTGTCAGAGGCGAGCACAAGAAACCGATAAAACCGAAGCATGACCAAAAACGACAGTTTGCTTTTTGATAATATGAATGACCGACTAATTCGTTTTGGATAAGGTTCTTGTTCAAAAGTAAAACATAATAATCGAACGCCTGCTTTTAGTCAGAATAATATAGGTTACGTTAAATCAGTTGTGACATTATACTCACAAGTGTTGTCACGTATAGTAACTGACCCCGGTTCGAGTCCTACTTTGTTATTTCTTATTTGTTTTTTTAATTTAGTTGTATATATAACGGGAAATTGTAACCACCACCAAATGGCCTAGTGGTAAGGTACCTAACATCTTCACAAGAGGTCTAGGGTTTGAACTTCAAACCTTACTAGGTACACATTTAGGTATGGCAAGGGAAAGGGTCGGAAATGAACAAAAGGTCGTGTGGATACCTCGGTTAGGCCCCGCACATTTAAGTCAAATATCTCGCGCTCCCCAAGTGACCTAAACAGGAAAACCTCATCCCTTTACCCATTATAATTGGAATTTGACCTGACATTGATTGCAAGCATGAAATGTTTACTAGTATCATCTCTTAAATACTAAAGTGTCTCTAAAAAAATTTTTGGAAGGCAAAATGCATTTATAACCAACAATAGAAAGAGTACAAATCCACACACCACTCGAACTAAAGTCTCTCTAAATACCAAACAGATTATAAACGAAACCGAATATAATGGTATGGTTTCGGTTTCTCTTTTATGCAATAACTTTCGGTTTTAGTTTGGCCAAAAACCAACCCAAACTGAACTGTGCGCACCCCTAGCTCCTTAATTAAAATCAACCTTAAAGTGAAAACCTAAATGAGCAAATCTTAATCATAAGATGTTGAAATTCAAACGATCTAACCAAACACTAACTTCACATCAAACAACAAATCAAAAACGAGTAACAACATAAAGCATACCGAGCGCAAGCAGCGCGCACACTGGCGCGAATACAATGTTAAAAAACAGTTCAGAGCAAAACTCAAATGCACAAATGAGCAGAACTTAGAATGACATGAAAAAGGTAGTACTAGACCATCTAGATTAAATCAACCCTAATCCGAAGACTTAAATGGGCAGAACTTAATCTTATTCCACAGCGAAGAGGCAAATGTCAATCGAGAGGTAAACTACCTATATATGTATACAATACAAACAATAACAATGTGGAAATAACAATGTGGAAATTTTAAAAATGTAACCAAACACTATACAAACATACCTAGCACAAATAGCTCGCATAGTAGCACAAATTTAGTTAAGTTGAGCTTAACTCAGCTAAATTTATAACACGATTTCCTATAGACTTAGTACATATACGCTTTTAATGTGTTCAGAATAACACAACTAGCACGAATAGTGGGTATACTAGTCGGTCCAATCGCATATAACTCTGTATACACACATGCATAACAAACTAAATGCAGCTAACTAACCAGTAACCACTCTAAGTTAAGTAATTAACAAGCATTAACTAATCTTACTCTACATCATATACACGAAAATTCAATTTAATGAGTAACGTATACCTAGCACGAATGCGCGCATACTAGTCTGTCTATATCGCATATAACAAACTAAATGCAACTAACTAACCACTCAGACTAATTATCTAGCATTAATCTAAATATGTGTGTAACATATACCTAGCACGAATAGCGCGCATACTAGTAGGTTCATATCCCGTATAACTCTGCGTACTATACTCGAAATCCGAATCAGGTCCACCAGGACAATAAACACAAATATTCCCCGTAGTCGCAATATGCGGACACCTATGCGGTTTCGACATAACCGCCACAACCGCAATACCAGACGCAGTCCGAACCGGTTTAGCGCGAAGTTTCGGCAACAAAACCTCACGCTCATTATCAGGCAATGCAGCTATCATTTCAACTAGCTTAGGTGCACGTGATAAACCGTATTTACGACACGCCGCTGACTTTAAGGCGTTTAAGTCAACGTTTTCGCCGTTGTGTGATTGTTCTATCATGGTGTTTACGATTTCGGAGATGGCGCGGATGCGTGATTCTTCGGCGGTGAGGCCCAGGGAGACGACGCCGCCGCGGCCGGGGCGGGGGAGTTTTCTGGCGGTGGTGGTGGTGGTGGTGTCGCCGGAGAGTACGGCGGTTGCCATGGTGGTTTTGCGGCGGTGTTAGGGTTTTGAGGGTTTTGAGTTTTGGTGACGGGAGTGGAGAGTGTTTGGTTGAGGGCTTTTGTTTCTCTTTGGTCCCAAGTTATTATGTAGTTCTTTAATTTTTTTATTATTATTATTTTTTTTTTCAATTTTGCATTTAGATAGCGAAATTTGATCGAGTTTATCAAAATTTAATGGCAGAATTAACTCATTAACAGATGATTACTTCGCGTATAAGAGTAACGGGAAATTTGTGTTTGTTAATTCTTTTATGTATATAAGGGTGTGGTCTAAGTTAGAGTGAAGAAAGTTGATGGTTTAAAATGTAATTAAATATTTAAATATATTATAGATTACTAGTTGGATACCCGCGCACAGCGGCGGATAAAAAAATATAGTTATAATAGAAATATAATGAATGAATTGCTAATCTAACTCTCCCACAATTTCACTTAGTGAATTCTTGTTAACACTCCGAAAGTATATGTTTTAGTTGTATGTGTTTGTTTGGGTTTCTCGTAACTTTCTCATGACATTATTATTCTCGCATAAAGATCCTCACAATTTTTCACCCGTCAAACACTCCTCCAAAAGTTATAATTTTGACGAATCAAGTTTGTATTGATTCAAATAAAGGTTAAGTTGTATAAATTTAAATCAGAATAACCCATTATAAATTTAAAAACTAAAAACTTATAAAAATATATCAAAATGGATGTTGAATTAAAGAGCACAAAATTTTAATAAATATGGTGAAATTATATCATTAAAAAAATAAATAGATCAAAAGATATTTCAATTTGAAAATAAAGTGATTTTTAATTTCTTATCTTAATTTTTTATGGAGTCCACAACTTAAATGCTTTATATATTAGTATAGATAGATTATGTTTCTTTTTATAAGTAAATGTGATACAAAGGTATAATTCTCAAGGGTTTTAAAAGGCGCGTCATGACGGCGCTAAGACGCGAAGTGTGACTTTCACGTTACAAAATAGATCAAGATGTCGTCTCTAAACGTGGCATGAGATAAGGCGTGAAAATGCGCGATAAGGAGCGTTAAGGCGCGAGACGTGACGCTTTTTTAAATTCAACTATGTTGAAAAAGATTTTTTTTGTAAAATAAAAAAATATTACATGCAATGATAGTTTAATTACTAAATTTCTTATGTATAACACTTTTTGTAAACTCGATATATATGAATTATGATATAATATATAAATTTATAAATATTTTCATATTTTCTGCCGCTTTTATGTCACACCTTAAAAAACGTTATGGCTTCGCCATAGCTCTTAAGTCGTGAGGCTTCGCCATGTCGTCACGCCAGCCTCACGCCATTTACATTCTTGGTCAAAAATATATAAAGTAAGCAATAGTTATCGTATGTTTTTTAAATTACGTGTTTTTATCAGAAAATACAATATAAGTGTACTATAATTTATTTATATCGACTAAGATTGTAAATTAACAATGCATGTGATGTTTGTTGTCACACCACTAACATGTTGAGTGCCTTCGACGACGCGATAGCCGATGGAGTGGATGTACTATCAGTTTTACTCGCTTTGACGATGCAATTAATGTTACTGAAGACCCAATTGCAATTGGCAGCCTTCGTGCGGTAAGAAGAAATAGTTTGGCATTCGTTGCTGCTCGGAATGATGGTCCTGTTATTGGTTCTGTACAACATTCTGCTCCATGAATGATTACAACAGGAGCAAGTAATATCGACCGAAGAATTCTGGATAAAGTACTTATTGGGAAGGAGGCAATTCTAATGATACGTTAGTTTAGTATTAATTTCTAGCTATATATATTGTATATCTGTGTCATAATTTGACTATTAAAGAACCTAATGCATCTAGTGTCAATGCTTTCCCATCTAGTTATAGGGAGTCAACTTTTGGTTAACGGGAAATAAGTGACAAACATGTGCTTCGAAACTTATGCACAATCATTCTTGTCTAGTTATCTTTTTTCTTAATTGGATATATTGCTGCATTCTTTCAAGTAATGTACCAGGTTGGATGACATTTGAATGACTAATTATATCTTCGTTTACATAAATTGTCTTCCACAATGCTTAGAGAGTAGCTTTGTTGAGCAAAAGGTGGTTCTTTGTAACAAGGCTCCCAACTTGTTGGGAATTAACACAACAGGAGCCCTTGGCTTTATTGTCCCAATTTACGAAGAAAAAAATGTTTCTTTCGTTAATTCGTATATTGTCGTTGCGCTAAGTAAAAATGATCTCAACTTGGTTAGAACATACTAAAATTCTGACACATAATTAAGTCTTCCTATTAACCTTCTCCATTTTGTACATGCATATTTCTGTTTAATGTAACCCTGAATGTTACTTGTCATCTGAACAAATATATGAAAGTCCAAATCCTCAAAAGTGAAGATGTATACAATTCAGGTGCTTGCCTTTCTGCTATGTTTTCTGTTAGAGGACCTAACAGATTTATGTCTGATAATAATAAAGATAATCCCTCTTTCATTTTTGTGAACACTTGTTTTCTTAGGTGTAAAATGAATTCATACTACATATGCTCCATTTTAATCCAACTTTCATATTTAATGTACTTGAACTACTTTTGACGGGACGAAGGTAACAAGAATTTGCTCCGAACTAGAAGGTGATTTTTTTGGTTACCTATTTTTGTTTAATGGAAAAGAGCCTCCATACTTTTGAATTATCTATACAAGAAGAAATTGAAAGGCTTCCATAAAAAGAGTTGATTTGCAGTCTTCAATACAGACATCACTTAAGCCTCAACATGAAAAATCATGACCCTCTTACTCGATCGCCTTTTCGTCATTTTTTAAGGAGCAGTGGATAAATTAATATGTGAAGGATCTTGATTCTACAAGACAAGGCTTACAATTAATATGATGTTCAAAATTGGATATTTGAAATTTCGGATATCCGAATTTCGGATTTTATATATCTGAATAGTAGCTGTCAAGCAATTCTTTGCGGCTTGTGAAGGGAAGGGATGTCCATGTTGGTGGTTTCTCTTCTTAACTTGTAGAATTTGAATAGCCCATGGTTTCGTTTCAATGTAGGTTGCGTGTGACGTGACATGTGTGGAAACCACATTATTTTGTCTTGAATTGCTAAAAGTGAATAATGAAATTTTGAAACAAATACTTCTTTTAAAGTTACCTTTTTATTCTTTCTTGTCCTATAATCATGCATGAATGTACCAGGCTGGATGACATATAGAGATATGGCTGCATTCTTTCAAATAATGTACCAGGTTGGATTACCGATGACATATGAATGACTAATCATATCCTCATTTACATAAATTGTCTTCCACAATGCTTAGAGAGTAGCTTTGTCGAGCAAAAGGTGGTTCTTTGTAACAAGGCTCCCAACTTACTGGCAATTAACACAACAGGAGTCCTTGGCTTTATTATCCCAATTTATGGAAGAAAAAAATGTTTCTTTCGTTAAGTCGTGTATTGTTGTTGCGCTAAGTGAGAATGATCTCAACTTGGTTAGAACATACCAAAATTCTGACACATAATTAAGTCATCATATTAACAATCTCCATTTTGTATATGCATATTTGTGTTTAATGTAACTCTAAACGTTACTTGTCATTTGAACAAAGATACGAAAGTCCAAATCCTCAAAAGTGAAGATGTTTACAATTCAGGTGCTCGGCTTTTTGCTACGTTTTCTATTAGAGGACCTAGCATATTTATGCTTGATATAATAAAGGTAATCCCTCTTTCATTTTTGTGAAACTTATGTAGAACCGTAGAGGGGGGGTGAATACGGTCTTTTTGGCTTCTTCAAAGTTTATTAACTTTAAGCCTCAAAGATCACCAAGTGGTTATACAACAATAATCACAACCACAAACATAAACAAAGTACATAAAGCATGTAAAGAGACACCAAGATATATACTGGTTCGGGATGGGGGGTTTATACCATCCGTACGTCCAGTTGCGAATCCACGACACCGATACTATTACTCTAGTATAATCCTTTCGGTGGATTGCAAACCGTTACAACTTCNGCCTCAAAGATCACCAAGTGGTTATACAACAATAATCACAACCACAAACATAAACAAAGTACATAAAGCATGTAAAGAGACACCAAGATATATACTGGTTCGGGATGGGGGGTTTATACCATCCGTACGTCCAGTTGCGAATCCACGACACCGATACTATTACTCTAGTATAATCCTTTCGGTGGATTGCAAACCGTTACAACTTCACTCCACCGATATACACAAAGATCGGTGCTCACAAAGAAGAGCTACTCCCAACGGTATTCCGCCCTCGGAAACCACCCAAAAGAATCTCGCGATTCGACTTACAGTAAGGGTCACCAAGACCACAACCAAAACTTCCCACCGGAAGTATCAAACCCTAACTAGATCCCCAATGATCTAGGCTTGGTCACCAAGATACAAGACTTCCCTTACTGTTGAGGTAAAATCTTGCGTCTACCTCGAACAAGCAAAATGAATCCTCCGGACTGTAATTTGTCCCTCGGATCTTCAAAGAATTCTCCGGCTTATCTCTGTCCTTCGGTTACCTGTAAGACAGAAACGTCCGTTATACTCGCCCTGGGAATGTATCCCAGGACCAACCTCCGGCGTGAGAGTAAGTTAGGAGCTCTAGAGAGATAAAGAGTGAGATAAGTAAGTAAGAGAGAGAATAGAGAAGATTAGTTAACCTTTGTAAGAGGATTTCTCCACTATTTATAGGCAGCTTATGTGAGGCACCAGGCTGGCTTGTACTTAGTTCCTTAGTGTTCGCTAGTTTATACTCCATTATTGTGTACTTTGTGTACTTGTTTATACTTCGAAAGCGTAATTATCGCAGGTCCGGACGGTTTGGACGTCCGGAAGGTTCATAGCCCTTCGGTCGTCACGGCTTTGACATATTGGCTTGTTTTGTTCGGACTTGACTTGTCTCGTCCGGTTACGGTTCGGTTCCGTCCTAGTGTTAGTCTCCTTCGTTCGGCTAGGATCTGAAGGATACATACGGCAACATGTCCCCCCCAATATCATAGTATTGGTTGTTCCAATGGTGTGATACTTCAAAGTCTTTGTTTTTGTCGTTTTCCGGAGGGTATGACGTGTTTTTGTCGAGTTATGCACGTGTGCAAAAGTTAAATGCAATTAATGTGTCGTTTAAGGAGCGTCGGCGTTTTTACCGCGTCCTAGGATCATGACACGTATGCGCGTTTTTTGATCGAGTGGTCTAGGTGATGACACGTGGGCTGGTTGTATGATGTGTCGTTATGCGCTCACTTCTTTTCCCTATAAATAGCCCATTTCCTCTCATTTTTACCACTGTAATTTCTCTATCCAGCCTTTCGTACTCTCTGACAATTGTTTTCGTCCACTTTCCGAACGACTTTTTCCATTGCGCTTATTTGCTCCTTGTCTTTCTTAGAGGTACGTCTTGGTGCTTGCGTTTAGCAATTTTTTTGTTTTGGCTATACTTCTTCTATTCCTCTCAACATGTCGGAATCTTCTACGTCGGTGGGTCAGGATGATGCTTCCGTTAGGCGTGATCCGAAGAAGTTTGATATATCGAAAAAGATTTCTAAAACGCGTCCATCGGATGTTCTTGCTATTGTCGAGTCGTTCGGAATTCCCCACGACTTAAATCCGAGGGTTCCTCCGAAAGGCATGACGATGGATCGGCTTCCGGCCGACGCGATTGGCCTTTATGTAGAGTATTTCTTGGAGGGAGGACTCAACGTCCCTTTTTCCACTTTTCTTTTAGAGGTGTTAACATATTTCAAAGTTCATATTTCCCAACTGGTTCCCTTCGGCTTGCATCGGTTGACCCTTTTCGAGGTTTATAGCCGGAGTTTACACATTCCTCCGACGAATTCCTTGTTTCGGGTCTTTTATAAGTTGAGCAAACAGGGTAATTGGTTTTCGTTTGAGAAGCGGGCGGGTGAGAAGAGGAAGGTGTGCTTTGGTGACTTTCCGTCTTGTTTGAAGGGTTGGAAAGAACAGTTCTTTTTTATAGACAGACACGCTATTCCCTTTGCGATGGCTTGGCGCCATCACGATTCGGATGTTTCGGATCCATTTCCGAAGGGCGAATACAATGTTGCCCATGCCGACCAGTTGGCCGAAAAGGTGATAGAGCCGTGCCAGGTTCCTCACGACTTTCTGTATATGTTGGGGTTATCCCATTACTGGAAGTTTCCCGGGTAAGGAGGGGCCTTGAGGGATGAGAGTGGAAGGGGTATAGCCTTTGTCTTTTGCGTGTTGTTTTTCTTTCTTTTGTGCTTCTCTTTTTATCTCCCTTTTATTATATCTATATTTTGCGATTGTTATTATTATTACTCTTTATATTCGTGCGTGTGTTCTTGTGGCCTTACTATCGGCTTTTTCCTTCTTTGTCGCAGGTGTTACAATGGCAGATTACTTGAGAAAGCCATCGCTTCGAAAGACGATCAACATTGTGAAGGGAGACAAGCTTCCGGCGGGTCAACAGATGGAGATGCATCTGACCAAGCCGTTGGATTCAAATGCTGATGTTCCACCGAAAGGTCCTGAGTTGCTGGAAGTGGAAGTGCCGAATGAGAGGGTGCTGCTGGCTAAGGATAAGAAGCTTGAGCAGACACAGAGGTTGGGGTTGAAAAGGCCTTTGGGTGAGGCCGGGGGGTCTAAGCTTCACGCCGGGGTCAAGAGAGCTGGGGGTACTCTTTCTTCTCGTCTTGGGAAGAAGAGTAGAACTGATGAGGAGGTGGAGGTTGTTGATCTTGATGAGATCGCCAATCCTGACCCAATCCGATCGATACCAGCGACCGGTCTTCCTTCCCAGAGTGTTGAGGCTGGTATGTTTCGGAAATGTCTTATTAATATTACCTTTCGTATTCCCATTTCACGTTCTAATTCTTAACTCTGTTGTGTTCTTGTTAGGTGGTTCGAAGACTGCTTCTTTCGACCGGGGTAAGAAGGCAATTGATGAAGAGAATGTTGATATCGAGGCGGATTCCTCCGATGAAGCTTTCGTCCCTGAGTGGTCGGTCAGGAGGGGAGACCGAATGAATAATGCTGGTCTCTGCAGGGATATGATGATCCATTTGGCTACTCCCGGTGAAGAGAAGTTCTTGGATGCTCATGATGATGGGAGGGCTATTAGCCGCTCTTGGTTGCTCTTGGGGAAAACTTCTGTAGCTTTTGCCGATGCTCTTTTTAGGTTTGAAAGCCTGAGAGATGATTATGCTAGGATGTCCACCGAGCACAAGGGTTGTATCCGTAAGGCTGACGAAGAGCTAAAGAAGCTTCAGGAGGTGCAGTCTGAGTTGGAGGAGTTGAAAGCTGTACATGCCAGTTGTGCTTCGGATGATTCGGAGGAGTTGAGGCAGTTAGAAATAGAGCATGAAGGTTTGAGTGGAAGGGTTTCGGATTTAGAGAAAGAGAAGGAGGATTGGAGGGAGGTGTCGAAGGGTCAAGCTGAGAAAATCAGCTCTTTGGAGGCAGAGCTTGCTAAGGCTCAATTGGCTTTGAAGGACGAGGATGTGGCTTACCAGGAGCTTCTTAAGGAGAAACAAGATTTGGCCATATCTTCCGGAAATGTTGAGATTGACCGCAACAGGATTGTTAATGAGTTTATTCCGGAGGTGGTCCGCCGTCTGTTGAGCAGCCATGAATTCAAGGATGCTTTGGCCAAGCCCTTCAATCTGTACTATCAATCTGGGCTTATTGACGGGGCCAACTTGGGGTTAGAGCCGGAGGAGGCAGCAAAAGTCTTGGAAGATGTGGAGGATCTAGACATGGATGCCAATCAGAAATATATGTCTTTATACGATCAAGCTCTCACAAAGGAATATCCCTTCATTCAAAGGATCCGTAGGACTTGCTTCAGATCCTTCAAAGAGCTAATTCAGATGTTTCCGGATCCGGCTCCTTCCGAATCTACCACCGTCCCCCCTGTTGATGCTTCCGGCATGGGCTCCACCTCTGAGCCGGCTGTCGGGACATTTGGATCCGGTGGGTTGGTTGGTCAAGAGAATCCTTCTTCTGAGATATCGGATGCTCAAGCTACCTCCGCTCCATATACCACCACCACCGTTGTTTGATCATCTTTCTGTTTATAGAGTTGGCATACCTCCATTTAGACTATGGGTTTAGGTATTGTCAATTCTATGTGAAGCTTTTATTATCTTTGCCTTCCGGAGTTTATGGGTAATGAACCGATGGAGATTTGGTGCTTCCATTTTGACTATGGGCTCAAGCATTCCAGATTTCCTTGTGAAGCTATCGTTATCATGTATTTCTTTTCTTTTATGGCCGAATGGTGTAGTAGTACCTCGGCCTCTTTTTGAAATGTAATGTCTTGGAAGACTTGTTTCGATTAGTAGCATGTAAAGGATCTTCGGATCATGGCCGAGTGGTATAGTAGTACCTCGGCTTCTTTTTGAAGTGTAATATGTAAATGGTCTTTGGATCCCTTTCTTTTTCTTTTCGAATTAATACATACTACTTTATTTTCCTTCGCTATGTGTTTGTTTGTTATTATGTTTGGTGAAGTTAATATGCTATGTTTCCTATGGGTATAAGCCTTTCGAATTGTTTGTACTATTCGTTCTTCCATATGCGTATCTTTTGACTTTTAACTTAGGTTGATACACTTTTTACCTTGAGCATCTTATGCCCTTCGGACTTTTGCTCGATACCCACTTGGGGTTTATTTGATCTAGGCAACTTGTGCCGCTCGGCGCTTGGCCCGGTACCCTCTTGGGGTTTTTGTAAGGTTTGGCAACTTATGCCGTTCGGCACTTGGCCTCATACCCTCTTGGGGTTTTTAATCCGGGCATCTTGTGCCGTTCGGCACTTGGCCTGATACCCTCTTGGGGTTTTTAATCCAGGCATCTTGTGCCGTTCGGCACTTGGCCTGATACCCTCTTGGGGTTTTTAATCCAGGCATCTTGTGCCGTTCGGCACTTGGCCTGATACCCTCTTGGGGTTTTTAATCCAGGCATCTTGTGCCGTTCGGCACTTGGCCTGATACCCTCTTGGGGTTTTTAATCCAGGCATCTTGTGCCGTTCGGCACTTGGCCTGATACCCTCTTGGGGTTTTTAATCCAGGCATCTTGTGCCGTTCGGCACTTGGCCTG
>LBNU01022513.1:110746-123037 GCA_014162995.1 Artemisia annua
AATATGGATGAAAATTGTGTTTACTTAGAGGTTCATACTCCCTACTATCTTTTACTGAAGATGTGGTGTGTTACTTGTGTGATGAAGGTGTATGTCCTAATGAACTCATGGAGTGGTATAGCAGGTATGCTCGTTCCAAATTGCTGATTGAGCTGCTTATCTCGTCCCTATGCCATTCACGGGCACACCGATAGGGTGGAGGAACAGTGGCTCATGCGTTAAATTATCTTACCTTTAATAGCCTAGTATGCCCGATCACATTTTCCCAAGACGTTCAATGCACGTTACGCATACAAGGAGGTTGGCCAGTTTTTCTTAGCCTAACACTCCGATGAAACAATATCCAACAAAACAACAACACACACCAATCAACCAATAATCTTAATAGTTGAGTTTCATTAGTTCTAGTAAACAGCTTAGAGAACTTTTAGAATCATGTTAATTGAAAGACAAGAAAGACACGATAGACAACCAACACATAGACATACCATTGATTGAATTAACAAGTGAAGACTTATCTTTAATTTCAAGCACTTAGGTTTTCCAAGGGTTGGGAACCCTAAAGAGTGCACAGACAAATTCTCTTTAGGGTTTGCCCTAAAAGTTCTCCACCAAAGTTCCACACATAATGAATGACAAAAATAGAAAACTATATATAGATTTTAAGGTTCGGACGGGTCAGCTTATAGGGTCTAGACGCCGTCAGCTCGCCGCCATTGGGTTCTCGGACTGCCTAGATCCATTCTGGGGACGTGGCAGCCATGTAACAACCTTCAGGGCCGTCTCTCTTAACTGTTGTTCCTGACGGCCTACACCTTTTAACACCTGACGGCGTCAGGTGTAAATTCTTGAAATCTTTCTGGCCCGTCATTTGATAATAGAATTCCACTCTTTTGTCATCCTTGCTGACGGCGTCACCTAGTGACTTCTGACGCCATTAGGTTGTAAAATCCTGCTTCTTTAAGACTTTGTCGTTTTCTTCACTTTTATGCTCCAAAAACGTCCAAATGTGCATGTTTTCCAGAATTCCTCTCAAAAGTACCAAAAATGACAAAAGGAACGATTTAGGGCAATATTTGATCACATTTATACGAATTAGGGCTTAAATGACCCCCTAAAAGCGTAACACTTTTTGTCTCATCGAATATCTAAATTTGATCCATGGATCCGCTAACAACCTAAGGGACGCAACAACCATAGGAAATTGGAGTGAATTACTTGACTTCACTAGGGATGATGCAAACTCGCCATTTCGGGGAGAAATGAAGTTAACTCCAAGGACACACCCTTTTTGTTTTTGACAAAAGGGGGAGAAGAGTGTAAACGGAGAAGGAAATGTAGAAGGTGTTGTGGATACAAGTAAGTTATACGAACACAAGTAACTTTTTACATTTTACTATCTATCTTGTTTACATATTTTCTCATCATCAAAAGGGGGAGATTGTTAGTGCAAATATTACAATATTTAATCAATACAGTCTCGTTTGTTTTGATTGATGACAAACATATAACTTGATACATAACATAAAATGTACAAGTTACTTGTAATCTTATTTTGTCTCAACAAACATTCGACAACTCTCTACGTCTCGAGTCCTCGTATGCTACAACACAGGTTCGTACATGTTTGTTATGTGGCATTATGATCGAACCCCTTGACCAACCATTTAGAATGACTAAAATACTTTTAGAGTCATTAAGTATTTTAGGTGTCAAAGTGCACTTTAGGTGCAAAATAGAATAAGTGCCACTTTAGGTGTTAAAGTAATATTACTAAGTTTTACAAATGATAAAAATGTGATGACATTAGGAATCAAAAATTTTTAGTAACTCATTAACTTACCAAAACAATATTACTTAGGCAATATATATACATTCTACAAGTTTACTTTCATACGTATCTTAATCTAAAAATAGAAATATATATATTACATCATGGCATGCATCATGTGTAAGATGTCTTACACATATGGAAAGATTCTCACTGAAACTATTTTGTGTTGACTTGTAGAATCTTGATTTGACATGCATAGATATGGAAAGATTTAGTAGCCCATGGTTTATGTCTTTGTAAGTCTTGGAAAGTAGTTTTGGAAAACTACTTTGCTTGTTTACCTATAAATAGGTAACCCATGGTTTTCTTATAACTTGATTAAAAACCACACACATATAGATTAGTAGAAAACCATGTAGAAACATCAATGAATCACCCTTTCAATAATGATCATAATGTTACTAACTCTCATTATGTTGTAAGCATACTTCATGATCCACCAAGAAGGTTAGAAGATCTTGAAGTCATCATTCATTCAAGTATACCAACATATGAAGATTCAAGGGCACTTGACATCCTCAATGATTGAAGACTTCTTATTCAAGAAGTTCATTTAGATTAGGCATTTATATCCATTAGACTTTTATGTCATGGATCATCATTGTATCATCACAATATATATTAGATGGTTTATGTGTTTGTGCCATAAAACACAAGGTTTTTATGTTGAGCCACAAAGCATAGCGGGAGTGGTTGTACCCTTGGAAAAGAACTCGACATCTAGCTTAGTGTCGGAAATATTGTATAGGCGACGTTAGGAGTGGTTGTACCTTTGTAAAAGAACCCGGTATCTAGCTTTGTACTGGATAAAGTGTAAGCGACGATTGTAAGGTTTTCTCCGCCGAAAATGGAGCTTGTTGATCTAGTGAAGTAACTCTCTAGTTGGGTACTCGGGGAGTGGAGTAGGGCGGAAAGGAGATCCGTGACCGAACCACTATAAATCCTCATGTTCTGTTTGCGCTTTATTTTACTTATTGCTTTACTTTAATGTTTGCATTATGTGATTACTTGTGTTGTGACGTGTTGATTGTACTTGTGAGATAGGATGTTTTAAGTTAGAACAAGCTAAAAATGGATATTCGATACAACAAGTTTTAAAGTTTTTAACCGGTAAACTATTCAACCCCCCTTCTAGTTTTTCACACAATCCTTTTTCCTTCCCATGAGATAAGATAAAGATTTTTTTGAAGATAATACATGCTCTTAGCCTCTTGTACCCAAGATCTTCCCAACAAAATATCACAATCATCAAAATCATCCACAATTCAAAGTATATCCCTTTTATAATTTTTCCCAAAGTTACTGGAACCCTACAAACTTGGTAAGCTTCAATTGGACAAACTTCCTTTGGTAATCTTAAGAAGTCTATCAATTTTTTTGAAACCAAATTATTTATGCAACAACCATCAATAATTAAGGAACATACTAAATTATTGATTAGAATTCTCGAATGAAAAATCTTGGTTGTAGTCAACCGATCCTCCACCATCATTCTTTCCTCCCATTCACCAACCATCATATTGTTGAACGCGGATTGGTTGCACCTACGGTTGTCAATAGATTCACCTATGATTGGACGAATTCTTGAACCTCCATAATTGCTACCCTCTTCTTGTGGATTGATGCCCCACCTACGATCACGGAACGTAGTTCTTCTAGCATAGTGTGACACTTGTCAAGTTCTTTCATGGATTTGGTAAAACCATGATCCATGTACTCTCCAGACCATACCTCACCAACAGTATGGGTTTTTAAATCTTCTACACCATTCCCCATCTAGGATTCTAACAAGCTCTTGCCATTAATTAAAGTAGAACCTTCTACACCAGTTACCACCAGGATGCAAAGAAGCTCTGATGTCAACTGACGCAGAACGCGCAGAAGCGTATTTAAATAAACCCTAATCCAATGGTGATAAACAAGGCGCACCTTGCGGGAATAAATCCCAAACAAGAGATTAACTCTTAAAACACAAAGTTTATTACTCCCTCTGTCTCAAAATGATTGTCATGAGAGAGAAATCATATAATTTAATAAAAGTGGGGTCGCTTTAGTTTTCAACCACTCAAAGAGAATATTCTCCTACTATATTCTCTAGTTTTTACTTAAAAAAGAAAGTGAACAATTATTTTGAGACATCCCAAAAAGGAAATATGGACAACAATTATGAGACGGAGGGAGTAATAATCAATGATCAAAAGATCCTTACAATGAAACAAAAGCCCTATATTTACAGGGTAGTAAAACTTGTAGAGAAAAAAATCTAATTATTCTAGAACAAACTAAATAAAGAGACTAATATAAAAAATCATGACACAAAAAGAAACCATGTAGGAAACACCAGTAGGGTTACTTATGCTTGGAGTATAGTTAATTGGAAGTAACTTTCTGAATCCAGTAACCTCAGTATGCTTAGGAGTACAATTACTTATGTAGAAGTACCCTTACTTCTACTAATTGTAATGTCCTCATCATTTGTGGAGCAAAAATTTAGTGGTACTCTCTGGTATAGTTTACTCAGTGCATTCCTAAACATGCATTTATTCTATGGGTTGCAAAACAAGGAAGGCTTAGTAGTAATAAAGCTGTCTTGCAATAACTCTATTTGGAGTATTATTAGAAGATTATATTTGCAAGCATTAGTGTACTTTGTTTGGCAAGAAAAAAAATGTTAGGCTTCTTAGGAAAGAAAGCTGAACTATTGATAAGCTAATTAAAGCAATAAGGAAAACATCAAGTTGAGGGTTATGAGTATTCATGTGAAGAATTCAAAAGCTAATAACCAAGTTGAAGATAAGTAGGAAGTGAAGATTAAAAGATTAACATATGGCAATAAATGAGACTAGAATTGCTTTAGTATGGTATGGAAATAGATCACTCATTGAATTAACTAGGGTGAGTCATGAAAAGATGGGACTACCCTGAGTAATTAATGTCGTGACTTACTTTGGATAGCTTAAGAACAAATTGGGGAAATGTATTTCTGGGAGTTTTGGAGAATGTCATGGAAAATCAAATTCCCTCTAAAAAAGAATTTAACAATTATCTCAAAATGAATAATTACAATTTGAGTGAAGGAACAAACTACAGTTTTGGATTGTTGTAGCTAGACGATACACAATTAGACTGATGAAGCGTTTCAAAGTTAGATTCCTTATTTGTTTGTGAGGTTAGGAGGGTTTCTGCAAACAAGTACTTGGAGGTCAATATCAGTAAAAGGAAATATAGTTTAGCTGATATCTATTTTATTTTCTCTTGTTGTACACAAAGTTGGTATTTTACTTAAAATGCCAAATAATTGCTCTGTTGGAAACTCTAGTTCAAGACTGTATGTTGTAGGTACATTGTCTATTTGAACATGGAGTGTTTAGAAAAGGAGGAATAGAAGTCCATTGGATGGTGTGTCCTTGATGACTATTGATGTGTAAGGAAAGCTTTAAATTTATAATACTAGTCTCACCGATTTTAATAAACCAAACACACGGGTAAAGTATAACCCTCATTGGTAGTATAAGATTCAGGTAAGACCAGGTCGTATCCACAGGGACTTAGTTCGTTTGTTTTAAGTATAAAATGATCAGTAAACAAAACAATAATGCATAAACAGTAGTTGATGTAATATGGAGAATTCAAATGATAAAACAGATGATTGTCTGGATGGCTTATACAATTAAGTGATAATGCTTATGCTGGATCTTTAGTTTGATAATAGGAATAGTGCACAACTTATAACTTAGCCATTTTCGTCGAAAGAGCAATTTCATAACTTGTTAGGTTCAATTCAAGATTCATGTTTATCCACCAAGAGATTCCTCTTGAGATCAAGTCTAGATTATTACCAATTCTCCTAGGCGGATTCCTCCAGTCAAAGGCTAAAAACACAGACAAGTTCCTAGAATTGCGTATAACAAATTGGTTCTTTCGACCTATCCCAACATGTTGTATTCAATCAGTTTCGAATAATAAACGTAGTAAGACTAAATAAACAATAGTTCACAGCATAAACTTGAAATTGATAAAGATCAAAGCATAATCATAGCTTCACTTTATTATATTCACATATCCAAGCAATCACAAGAGGTTTAGCCTCTCATGGCTAATGAGTTCATGATAATAGAAATGATGAAATAGTAAACAAGAGACATATAGATTGGAATGATCAAATGAATTACACAAATGTCACAAGTAACCAAGAGTTCAACACCAAAGATTATATTAGACCCCTTGTTTAGCTCGTTCAACGTCTGCTTCTGGCTCAGGATCACGTTGTACTTCTTTATCTGACTTAGTGAAAATTGGTTGTAGAGTGGAGAGTTCAAATGCTTGCAAATGAGCTCTATTTATAGGCTTCTGATAGGCGAAGTACGGCGTACTTCGATTGTAGGTGCGGCGCACGTGGCTATTTTCTTGGCGCCAAAGTTTCATAGTTGCAGAGGAAGTACAACGTACATAAGATACAAAACCGGCGCACTTTTATAAAAAACTTTGTGGAAAACTAGAAGGGGGGTTGAATAGTTTACCGGTTTGTAAATTTAATTACCTTAGAAAACTTTACGTGTAATCAACAATCGACACTAATAACCAATAAGTAATATGCAAGAATAGAGTAAGAAACAATCAAACCACAACACGAATGTTTATCGTGGTTCGGCTACAAGGACTCTTTTTCCTTGCCGTACTCCACGCCCCGAGTATCCAACTCGAGAGTTTCTTTCACTAGTCNTTTGTGGAAAACTAGAAGGGGGGTTGAATAGTTTACCGGTTTGTAAATTTAATTACCTTAGAAAACTTTACGTGTAATCAACAATCGACACTAATAACCAATAAGTAATATGCAAGAATAGAGTAAGAAACAATCAAACCACAACACGAATGTTTATCGTGGTTCGGCTACAAGGACTCTTTTTCCTTGCCGTACTCCACGCCCCGAGTATCCAACTCGAGAGTTTCTTTCACTAGTCAACAAGCTCCTTTCACCGGTGGAGAAACCTTACACGTCGCTTACACAAGATTACCGACACAAAGCTAGATGTCGAGTTCTTTTACAAGGGTACAACCACTCCCGTCACACTATGTATTTTGAGGACTAAAATACTAACCGATCACTAATGAATAGATACAATCAATGAAAGTATGAACAACAAAGGTTCACACACTACTTAAACAAACAAGTATTGCAACTTTGCGTTGAAGCTTGTATGTCTTTGATATGAGGTTGTGATCTTCTTGCTGCAAGAGAATCTCACTAAAATAAAAGATGAATGAGTTAGATATGAGTAATGAGAGTATGTATGATAATATATGATTGCAAGTGATGAAGAAACAACTTGGGATGGCTTGCTATTCATAGAAAAACAGTCACAACAACCCACGGTTTGGACGGAACCAAAACAAGGGTTCCGTCCGTGTTGAAGTTTGGTTCCGCCAAACTCTGACACATAATCCTCCAATTTTTCTTTTAAATCTAACCAAGATATTTCCCATATCTTTCCTTGATTCTTTTAGAAGCAATCTAAGAAATATCTTCACCATATCTTCCAAAGATCACACAATCTTCCAAAGATCATGATGCAACACATGATATAATAATACATTTCTATTTATGTTTAAACTAGTGTATTCTTGTAAAGATCATATGTTGTCTAGGTAATGTAAAACATGTACAATGAAATGACTTATGACTTTACATGTAAAAGACTTAACTCTATTTATACTTGTTGCTAAAATAAAGTTTATATTTTGTCGTTAGCAAAACATGGCAAAGATCGTAAAATATAAATAACATTTTTTAGATGATATTTGTATTAACAAACTTCCGTCTTGGCTTTCCTTGACCGAGTAGGCAAGTGCGGCGCACATAGATGGAAAACCGGCGCACATTGCTATGGCAAAGGACTTGATGAGGCGAAATGTGTTACGCTTTTAGGGGGTCATTTAAGCCCTAATCCGTAATTATTTGATCGAATATTGCCTTAAATCGTTCCTTTTGTCATTTTAGGTACTTTGAAGAGGAAATCTGGAAAAGGATGCATTTTGGACGTTTTTGGAGCATAAAAGTGAAGAAAACGACAAAGTCTCAAAATATGCTGGAAATTGTACCTGACGGCGTCACGCTTTACCATGTGACGGCGTCACGCTTTGACAACAAGGTGGATGATTTTTGCACTAGACGTCCCAGAAATATTTTGGAGGAATTACACGTGACGGCGTCACGTGTAAATGGAAGTAGGCCATCACGTTATAGCGTAAAGGGTGACGGCCCAGAAGAGTTTAAAGAGGGACGGCGTCAAGAGTAGATCTGAGCAATCCGAATAGTGTTTTGGCGGCGAGGTGACGGTGTCACACTCTATAAGGTGACGCCGTCAGATTGTAAATTCTATAAATATTCGTCTAATTTTCATTCATTAGTGTGTAACTTTTTGGAAGAAACCCTAGCTCGTTTTTCTACTGTATTTTTGAGGGTTTCCCACCCTTGAAACTTTGATGCTTAATTGAAGATAAGTCTTTTCCAAATCATTCAATATGTCTATGTATTGTGTGATTATATCTTATGCTTGTCTTTCAATTAACATGCTAGGCTAGGTCTTTATTGTGTTTGCTTAGATCTAATGAAACCTAGGTATTGATTATATGTTGTTGGTTTGTTTGTGATTATCGTGGGTGGGTGAAGTCGATGTTAGGCTTAAGAAAACTGGCTAACCTCCTATACGGTAACTTGCTTGAACGTCTTAAGAAACATGAATCGGATGTGTACTACGATTATTTGGTTGTATTTAATGCATGAGCAAATTCTAATGATCCCATGTTAGGAGCCTTAAGTCGGCTCGACATAGGAGTGAAGTGGGAGCTTATAAAGTTAGGGAAGATCGTACACGGCCCTACGAATGGTTTAAAGGAATACAACCCGTCATCCACACAATTACAACAAACCAATTAACATATAAAAGATAGCTAGGGAGTAAGGAAATCTAAGTAAACACATATTCCTCTCATATAAGTTTCACAACCATTTAATTTTCTAGTTATTTTATTTTATTTGCAAAACTAGTTATTTGGGTTAGTTGACTAGCAACTAATTCCGCCCACTCTTCCAAAAATCGAGATTTTTACTTGCTTTCCAAAAAATATAAAAATATAAAAAGAATCATCCCTCAACCTTTAGACC
Source organism: Artemisia annua (assembly GCA_014162995.1). Classification (NCBI taxonomy): domain Eukaryota; kingdom Viridiplantae; phylum Streptophyta; class Magnoliopsida; order Asterales; family Asteraceae; genus Artemisia; species Artemisia annua. The sequence continues at coordinate 119,746 of LBNU01022513.1, forward strand.
TAATTAGAGTAGCTTTTCAAGCCTAACGACACTATTCCCCGAGAGAACGATCAATCCCCCGGTACTTGCCACTTCACTATACTACATCGGTCAGGTACACTGCCTGGTGGGGGTTGTAAGCTTCTCAAGATCCCTTGAGAGGTAAAACCTAAGTGCAAAGGTTGCAAAACCCACGCATCAAGTTTTTGGCGCCGCTGCCGGGGAATAGTTATTGCTTAGGTTGAAAATTTTATTTTTACTTAGGTCTACTCATTAGAATCCTTTCTAGTGAGATTTTTATTTTTATTTTTCTAGGTTTTCTTTAGTCTATCTTTTTTCTTTGTTTTTTTGTTCGTAACCATTACCATCCGACATCATGGAAGGTGGTAATATCCTCGACCCCAACAACCCACCTCAACCAAACCCACCTCCTAGAGCCCGTACTCTAGGAGAATACTCCCGTCCTAGCCACCAAGGCTATTGAAACACCATTGAGCTCACCCAAGGAGCCAATGTGTCTCCCTTGCGATCCGACACCATCCGGTTGGTGCAAAGCGGATATGCATTCCATGGACTTCGTTCCGAAGATCCAAATCAACACCTCAAGGATTTTCTTAAGATCGTAGATTCCATAGACCTTGATGTTGACACTCAAGAGACTACCCGACTACCTCTCTTTGAATTCTCTCTGCGAGACCAAGCTAGTCAATGGCTAGAACGTCTACCCGCAGGATCCATCACCTCTTGGGATAATCTCACCACTCGCTTCCTTGCTCAATTTTTCCCACCGGGAAGATCCACAAAGCTAAGGAATGACATCTTGGCGTTCCAATAACGTCAAGGCGAAACCCTCTACGAGGCATGGACTCGATTCAAGGACTTACTCCAAAAAGTCCCTCACCATGGCATAGACCTTTGGCTCCAAATCCAAATTTTCTATGACCATATCAATATCCCCACGAAGCAAACCATTGACCAAGTGGCCGGTGGCAAGCTACGTGATCTAAGTGCGGAACAATCATGGGAACTCATAGAAGATCTTGCTCTCTATGACAACGAAAGTTGGAATGATCCCCGTGATTTGAATAAAACGGTCAAGGCAATATCTTTGCCTTCGAATAATTCAAGCACATCCGACCGTAGGATCATGGAACTTGAGGACCAAGTCAAGTATCTAATGAAATCCTACGAAGCTCCTATTCAAGCCTAGTGAACAAAATCACTTCTTCATGTGAGTATTGTAGTGGTCCCCACAACACTCGAGATTACATGGAACTCCCCGAACAAGCTTTTGCAGACTACGCATCCTCACGTACCGACGGAGCGGGAGAAAAGTGGTACACTTTCAAACCCGAGCCTAACCTTTACGGTGTGTAGAACCGTAGAGGGGGGGGGGTGAATATGGTTTCTTCGGCTTTTAGAACGTTTAAAAGCTTTAAGCCAAGAAGACAACCAAGTGGTCTAATTAAGAACAACCACAAACACAATCACAAGTATATAAAGCGAGTAAAGAACATCACGGTATATACTGGTTCGGGATGGGGGGTTTATACCATCCGTACGTCCAGTTTCGAATCCACGACACGATACTATTACACTAGTATAACCCTTTCGGTGGACTACAAACCGTTACAATTCACTCCACCGATATTCACCAATATCGATGCTCACAAAGAAGGAGTTACTCCCATGGTATTCCGCCCTCGAAAACCACCTTAAAGAATCTCGTGATTCGACTTACACTTGGTCACCTAGACCACAACCAAAACTTCCACCCGGAAGTATCAAACCCCAACTAGATCCGCAATGATCTAGGCTTGGTCACCAAGACACAAGACTTCCCTTACAAACAATTGAATGAATGAATAAGTGTTTGTTCAACCAAGTCCTAACCTAACCCAGAGGCTCGATTGTGGTAGAAAGGGTAAAGATAAGAAGACCCTCGACACAATCACAAGAGTGGATTAAGTTCTTGTGATTCTTCCCTTGCAAGAAGATTGATGAGATGAAAAGTGTTACGCTTTTAGGGGGTCATTTAAGCCCTAATTCGTATAAATGTGATCAAATATTGCCCTAAATCGTTCCTGTTGTCATTTTAGGTACTTTTGAGAGGAATTCTGGAAAACATGCGTATTTGGACGTTTTTGGAGCATAAAAGTGAAGAAAACGACAAAGTCTCAAAAGAAGCTGGAATTACTACCTGACGGCGTCAAAGTCACAAGGTGACGCCATCAGCAAACGTTGACAAAGGAGTGGAAACCATTTTACAAATGACGGGCCAGAAAGATTTGGGAATTTTACACCTGACGCCGTCAGGTGTTATATGGTGTAGGCCGTCAGGTTATAATTTAAAGAGTGACGGCCCAGAAGGAAACAAAGAGTGACGGCGTCAGAAGTGGATCTAGGCCATCCGAGAAACCTAATGGCGGCGGGCTGACGGCATCAGACCCTATAACCTGACGCCGTCAGAATGTAAAATCTATATATAGTTTTCTATTTTTAATTCATTAAAGGTGGAACCTTGTGGAGAACTTTTGGCAACAAACCCTAGACGAATTTTCTATACTTTTTAGGGTTTCCAACCCTTGGAACCCTCATGCTTAATTAAAGATAAGTCTTCACTTTAATTCAATCAATATGTCTATGTGTTGGTTGATTATCTCTTTTGCTTGTCTTTTAATTAACATGTGTAGCTAAATTCTTCTTGTGTTTGCTTAGATCTAATGAAACCTAACTATTAATTATTGGTTAATTGATGTGTTGTTGTTTGTTAGGATGATTGTTCCATCAATGTTAGGCTCAAGAAAACTGGCCAACCTTCTTTATGGTAATGTGCTTGAACGTCTTGGGAAACATGTAGCCAAGGCATACTAGGCTATTAAGGTAGTATTTAACGCATGAGCCACTGTTTACAATCCCTATGGTTGTGCCGTGCATGGCATAGGAGGAGATAAGAGCACATAGAATTGGGGAGATATGTATGCCACTCCATGAGTTATTAGGAATACACCCTTCATCTACACAAGTAACATACATATCAATTAACCGGTAAAAGATAGTTAGGGAGTAATGAAGTCTAAGTAAACACAACTTCTCTCTATATTGTTTTCACAACCACAATAGTTTAGATATTTTATTTTATTTGCAATTGTAGTTATTTTGGGTTAGTTGACTAGCAACTAATTCCGCCCACTCCTTCAAAACCGAGATTTTACTTGCTTTCATAAAAATATAAAAATACAAAAAGAATCTTCCTTCACCCTTAGACCTATTAGAGTAGTTTTTCTGTCCTAACGAACACTATTCCCTGTGA
>LBNU01022513.1:136866-148716 GCA_014162995.1 Artemisia annua
TCTTTGTCTAGGGTGAGAACTCTTTTTCTAGATATAGGGGTTTTTGTAGCCTTAGAATTTTCCAAGCCAAACTTCTTAAGCATTTCACCAATATACTTAGATTGATTGAAAAATATCCCATCACTCAATTGTTTGATTTGTAATCTTAGAAAGAAACTAAGTTCACCCATCATGCTCATTTCGAATTCATTATGCATTATTTTTGCAAATTCATCGCAAAGCGATTGGCATGTCGGCCCATAAATGATATCATCTACATAGATTTGAATAATAATAAGATGTTTTCCTTTTGTTTTAATGAACAAAGTATTATCTACCATACCCATTTTATACTCATTAAGCAAGAGAAAAGATTGCAACCTATCATACCAAGCTTTAGGAGCTTGTTTAAGTCCATACAAGGCCTTTTTGAGCTTATAAACGTGATTAGGTTTTTGAAAATCAATAAAACCGGGAGGTTGTGCAACATACACTTCCTCTTCGATGACTCCATTTAAAAATACACTTTTTACATCCATTTGAAAAAGTTTAAAATTATGACTACAAGCATATGCAAGCAAAATTCTTATAGATTCTAATCGTGCAACGGGTGCGTACGTTTCATCATAATCAATACCTTCTTGTTGGTCATAACCTTGTGCTACTAGCCTAGCCTTGTTCCTACATACTACACCATTTTCATCAAATTTATTTTTAAAAACCCACTTCGTTCCTATAATAGTGTAACCACTAGGATATGGAACTAAAATCCATACATCATTTCTTAAAAATTGATCTAGTTCTTCTTGCATTGCCATGACCCAATTTTCATCTTTTATGGCCTCCTTAATATTTTTAGGTTCTATGGTTGATACAAATGCAAATTCATTGCTTTTGTCTTGGGCATGTGACCTAAGAGTTCTTTCATCTAATTCTCCTATGACTTGATCTATGGGGTGATCTCTAACTTCCTTAATGTTTTCCACTCTAGGTAGTATTACCTCTAGATCATTATTAGACAATTCTATCTTATTTCGACATGCATCTTCTTCTATGATGTCATCATCAAGTAAAGGCAATGTTCTAGATTTTGGAGGAGTTTCGTCAAAGATTACATTATACGATTCTTCGACTTTTAAAGTTTCCTTGTTAAGCACAATGTAAGCCTTTGATGTTAGTGAGTATCCTAGAAAGATCCCATTGTAATTACTAGTATTGTTAGAGTTTTCTAATGAGTTGGAGATTAAACAGTTACAACCAAAAACTCTAAAGTATTCTAGGGATGGTCTTTTACCTCTAAGAATCTCATAAGGTGTTTTATTAATGATTTTTCTAATCAGGACCCTATTAAGTATGTAAGATGCGGTTTCTACAGCATGACACCAAAACTTTTGAGGTATGGATTGTTCATTTAAAATAGTGCGACTCATCTCTTGTAACGTCCGGTTCTTCCTTTCAACTACCCCATTAGATTGAGGAGTGCGAGGAGCCGAAAAGTTATGAGATATTCCATGTTTATCACAAAAGACTCCAAATTGAATTTCATCATCAAATTCTCTACCATGATCCGTTCGAATTGAGACAATTGAACATCCGATTAGGTTTTACAAATTTTTCCCTAAGACTTTGAACTTATTAAATGCTTCATTTTTAGTTTTTAGAAATAATGTCCAAGTGAATCTTGAGTAGTCATCCACTATTACCAAAGTATAGAAGCTTCCTCCATAGCTTTGAATAGCGGATGGTCCAAACAAGTCCATATGTAATAGTTCTAAAACTCTTGATGTAGAAATCATGTTTGTAAGCTTATGACTTGCATGGACTTGCTTACCTACTTTACATGCATCACAAAAATGATTAACAAATTTTTCTTTGGGTAATTTCCTAACTAATTCCTTAGATGCAATATTGTGAATTAATCACATGTGAGCATGACCTAATCTCCTATGCCAAAGATTGGAATTATCTACAATGGATGCAAGATTTATATTGAGGTTGCAAGACACATTACCTAGTTTTGTATCCTTCTCCTTAGAGATGATTTCAAGTATCGTATGCTTACAGTCAACATCTTTACTAGGTTGAGATCTTGAAAGTGGCTTCTCCTCAAAGCATACCTCATGAGACTCAATCGCCATAAGACATCTTGCTTCCTTGTTTGCTTGATTGCCATCTTCATCGTCACTCCATACATCACCAACAAACGCTTTGTAATGTAGAGGATTTGGACAATCACTAATGAAGTGATCCTTTTCACCACAATTGAAGCATCCATTATCACGCTTTGAGCCTTGACCATCCTTGTTTCCACGATCATTAGTATGGTTACCAAGCCGATTCCTTCGTTGAGACTTTCCACTTCTTCTAAAGAACTTTCTAAAGTTCTTAGCCATGAGGTTGAATTCTTCATTGTTCATCTCTTCTTCATCACTTTCTTCAAAGCTAACACCAACTTCACTTGTATGACTTTTAGTGACTTTAGCTTTAAGTGCCAAAGGCTTCATATTTTCCTTTTTGTCTTTGGTCATAACTTTGTCACATTCAAGAATCATTTCATAAACTTGAGATTCCCGATAAGCTCATCTAGAGGAAGCTCCGCCAAGTTCTTTGCTTCTTCAATAGCCGTAACCTTAGGCCGCCACTTCACCGGAAGAGCACGAAGGAATTTTCTAACATGATTCTTGTTGTAAAAGCTAGGATCCAATGCTGTAAGGCTTGTGATAATAGCATTGAACCGTGTATAACCATTGTCAATGGTTTCTTCATCCATAATTACAAACTTCTCATATTGTTGATTGAGTAAGTCAATCTTGCAATCCTTAACTTGTGAATTGCCTTGGTGAGTGATGATGAGAGAATGCCAAATCTCCTTGGCGATTTTGCACACATGAACTCTCTCGAACTCCCTTCGAGGTAGAGCATTGTAGATCATCATCTTAGCCTCTCGATTTTTGACAATCTTCTTCTTCTCATCTTCTTTGAGTTACGAATATGGTTTCTCAACCATTAACTTGGTTTCCGGATCAAGCATCATGAAAACAAAGTCTCCATTTTGAATGACCTCCCACAAGTCAAGGTCCTTGGACCTAACATAGGTCTCAAACCGGGTTTTCCAAAAACAAAACCCATCGATTTCTAGCAAAGGTGGTCTTTGCATAGAACACCCCTCAACATAGTTCTCTTGAGCCATGGATCTTTTCTCTACTTTACCAAAAATCTTAGTTAGGATTTTAGATTTTTGGGAAAGAAGTTTTTGACTTAAAACGACTTCTCGGGAAGGCTTTAACGCTCAAAAACCTGAGTATTCCGCTCTGATACCAATTGTAGAACCGTAGAGGGGGGGTGAATACGGTTTCTTCGGATTTTAGAACATTTAAAAGCTTTAATCCAAGAAGACAACCAAGTGGTCTAATTAAGAACAACCACAAACACAATCACAAGTATATAAAGCGAGTAAAGAACACCACGATATATACTGGTTCGGGATGGGGGGTTTATACCATCCGTACGTCCAGTTGCGAATCCACGACACGATACTATTACACTAGTATAATCCTTTCGGTGGACTACAAACCGTTACAATTCACTCCACCGATATTCACCAATATCGATGCTTACAAAGAAGGAGTTACTCCCACGGTATTCCGCCCTCGGAAACCACCCTAAAGAATCTCGTGATTCGACTTACACTTGGTCACCTAGACCACAACCAAAACTTCTACCCGGAAGTATCAAACCCCAACTAGATCCCCAATGATGTAGGCTTGGTCACCAAGACACAAGACTTCCCTTACAAACAATTGAATGAATGAATAAGTGTTTGTTCAACCAAGTCCTAACCTAACCTAGAGACTCAATTGTAGTAGAAAGGTAAAGATAAGATGACCCTCGACACAATCACAAGAGTGGATTAAGTTCTTGTGATTATTCCCTTGCAAGGAGATGTGTTCTTTCAAAGATGTTAGAGTGTTTAACTAAGAACACAAGATAGAATTAGAGAGATTAGAGAGAAAGAATATAGAGAGAAAGAATAATGGCAAGGGGTGAGGAATACAAGAGGCAAGGCATGGTATTTATAGGCAAAACCCAACTTTGGGAAATATTTACCGAGCCCGGCGCGCTGCCCACGCGTTGACGCGTGGGTGGCGCGCCAGACACCCAGTAAAAGTTTTTCCAAAACTTTGGGTGTTGGCTTTATAAATACCTTACCTTGCTAAACCCCCAATTGTACTTCACACTAAATCTTAACATTAATCAATCTAAAGTTACCAACTCAAATAGCCAATTTGGAAAATGTTTGTTGAAGTGTTTATAAGAAAACCAAATACCAAGGGTAGAAGAGTAGAAAGGGTAATTTGGTAGGGGTAGAATTGGTATTCCTCACATGGCATAATAGAAGAGAATATGCCATGGAATATTCCTCACTAGGGAAGAGTGAGTAAGGTTAGGTTCAGAAGTAACCATGGTTAATTTAGGTGTAGCGAACTAACCATAGTTAGGTTAGGGTAACCATGGTTGGGTTAGAGATAGAATATTCCAAAGGTATATTCCTTTGCTTGGGGGGAAAGAATGTGATGGATGGTTGAGATGGTTTTGTTTGAATTGGATGGTGGAGATCAAAGGGAGCCTCCTTTGGTTTTCAAATAATTCCCATGTGTTGAATATGGAGGGTTGAGATGTGTTGTAAGGGAATGGATGGTTGAGATGTAAAGTGTGTAAGGAATATAAGATATGAGTTGGATTGTGTAAGAGATGTGATGTTGTAAGGGAATATGTAAGAGATTTGTGTATGAGAATATATGATTTTGATATGATCGGATATGGAAATCTTGGTGAGTTGGCAAGTGTGTGTAGAGAAGATCTGGTTGTGAGTAGTGTGTGTAAATTTGAAATCTAGTGTGTGTAGAGAAGTGTGTGTACAAATGTACAAGGTATGTATGTGTGTGTGTGTACAAAAGGTGTATAAGTATATGTACAAAGATTGTATATGGAGAGGGAATATTGTATGTGGGAGTATAGGGGATAAGAGGTACACATTGTGTAAGTGGTGTAAGGGAATATTTAGAGAATGTTGGGAAGGGATATTTGGGAAGGATTGTGGGAGATTTGGTGGTATTTGTCTCTTGTAAAAATGAGATTAAAAGAAGATTAAGAAGTAATCTAATTGTCATTAAGAATAAAATGTTTAGACAATTAAGATTATAAGTTGAGAAAATCATAGGTTACTTATAAGTTCAAGTAACACAACGTCGAGAATCCATAGTTTCATATCTCGTGACTTTCCACGACTCGACGTACTCAACTAACACCTTGGTTCAAACAAGTTAAGTGCTTTGCCTTGATGTAAAGCATAACCCAAGTGGGAAAGGATGCGTTTACGCAAAGTGACCTTTGACTTAGTTTGACCAATAAGGGAGTAAACCCGTTACGTAATTAGAGAAGACGTAAGCACGGGATATGAGCATATGGATGCTTTCACGTGATGTTACGTGAAATATATAAGCTCTCTAAGTTTGGAAAAGCCTTGGCTAGAGGCGATAGTTAGAAAACATGAGTTAGCGTTTTCCCGTAAATGGATGCTTTAAAAGTTGGATCTCTCTAATCTCAAAACTCGTTTTGAGTGTTCTCAATTAAGCACATAGCATATTCATACCTGTATCGAAAGATCCACATTTGTCGGGTAAGGGGAAAGCCGACTTTCAAAATTCATCCCGATATTCACAGACGCCTGGCGCGTTACCCACGCGTTGACGCGTGGGTGGTGCGCCAGCAGCAGACTTGTGATTCGGGGAATTTTGGCTAACGTTTGTTATTTTATGTGTTTCGATGGTTTATTTGTCATCATTAAAACATAAAGAGATCTTGATCATGTTGCCTCAACACGGTGATTCTTACAACTCCTCTTGGAGAAATCACCCAAACTTTAGGTGGAAACAAAACCAAATCACGCCCCAAAACAATTCTTCTAACCCACCTAATCGTTTCCAACCAAACGGTTCATCCTCAAACCGTACTTTCAACAACAATCCTTCCAATAATAGAAGAGGGACTCGACTTAATAATAGAAGGGAGTAGAAGAATACTCTCGACATAACACACAAGAGTGGATTAAGTTGTTGTGGTTCTTCTCTTGGGAAGAAGTGATCTTTCAATGTGATGATATGAAGATATTTAGATACAAGAATATTGAAAGACTTAGAGTAATTACACAGAAGAAAATAGAGGGGATAAATGAATGGAAATAGGTGAGGAAACAAGTTGACAAGAGGTGGCTATTTATAGACAAGCCTAGGGGGGACAACAACCCACGACGCACCTAGCTGGCGCGCCAGGTGTTGTCCCCTCTTGGCTTGTTTGTAGGTAGCCAAATCTTATTAAACCCTGATAAGTTATAAGATATCCCATGTTGCTTAAAAAAGCTTCCAAATTGCAATTTATCAAATTCATTACTATGATTTGTTTTTATTGAAACAATAGAACAATCAAGTAGGTTTTCAAGCTTTTTCCTTAATATATCAAATTTTCTTAAGACTCCATCCTTAGACACTAAAAATAACACCCAAGTGTAATTTGAGTAGTCATCGACAATCATCAAAGTATACAAGTTTCCTCCATAGCTTTGGATTGGAGATGGACCATACAAATCCAAGTGTAACAACTCTAAAACCCTATTAGTTGACACCTCATTCCTCTTCCTATTTTTTGCATGTCCTTGACTCCTTAGCCTACAAGTATCACAATAATGCCTTTCAAAGCTCAACTTTGTAAATTCTTTACTAGCTCGTTGAAAGCTAGGTTTTGGACTAACCTCATACTGGTGTAACCTAACCTCCTATGCAAAAGCGTTGAGTTATCCACCATGGATGTAATACATATGTGTTGTTTGGAGTTAACTCCCAACTTGCAAGTATACAAGTTGTTTCTTCTATAACCTCTAGCTTACACTTTACTATTTTTACTAATAGTATAATCTACTTTAGTAAACTTTACCTTATAATTATCATGACTTAACTAACTAACACTAATCAGTTTAAAGTTTAAACCACTAACATGCTCAACATTGGTAATTTCTATGGAGTCACGAAGGACATTACATGTACCAATGAATTTGCCACTAAGTTTGCTGCCAAATATGACTTGATTGTCGTCATAAGCCTTGTATGAGGTGAACAATCTCCTATTCCCGGTCATGTGTTTAGTGTAACCGCTACCCCATATCCACTCATCCGGTTGTAGATCACATTTGAGGCAAACCTACAACCAAAGATGCAAATCAAGATTTTGGTACTTGTTGCTTTTGGGTCCATTTTAGTTAGCATTTAAAGTGCCCAAGTTGAATATTCTTGGGTCTTGAAGCAAGACACACTATGTTTTACTTCCATATCTAGAGAAAGTAGACCAAGGGTTGTTTTGAAAATCGTTTTGGTTTTGATAGTTTAAAAAATCTTTGGCTTGGGTAGTAGTTGTCTCTCATTTGATATGAATTATATTGATGATGTGGACCTTTGGTTATTATAAAAGGGGCTAATACCATAAAAAACACTATACATATAAAAAAATGTGACTTCTGCGTAGTGAACTAAAAAAAAATACTCTTGTTAACACTAATGTTGACACCTTTGTCTTTCTTTAAGTATATGACTGTTTTACCCTTCTAAATTACATAAATGGTCCCTGTTGGTTGGCGAAAATTGCATCCACCGTCTCTAGGCTAAATAACATAAATATTCCCTGTCGTTTGAAATTCTTTTCTTTCTGATTTTTTTTTAAATTCAATTTTTTTTCAAAATTTTTTTTGTTTAAAATAATTTTTTTTCGTGACATGTGAAAAAAGTGACCGCTTTCTGGTCCGGATCATCAAAAGTGTAAAATACAAAAGTTGTCCGAAATGATGTTTTACATCAAGACTCGCGAGATTTTAACCTGAAAATGCAAAACAAGAGCTGTTTACTACAAAAAAAAACTTAAGCGGTTTCTGTATCGATTTTTAATCATGATTTTGACCCCTTTCTGGTCCGAATCATCAAAACTATAAAACAAAAAAGTTGTTCGGAATGATGTTTTACATCAAGAATCACGAGATATTAAGCTGAAAATGCAAAACAATGGCTGTTTACTATCAAAATTTAAGTGGTTTTCGAAGAAATTCATAATTATAAACTCTTGTAAATCTTATAACTTGTGTAAATCATCAAACTTAGTTGAAAAAAAAAGGGACCAAAACATAAGAGAAATAATATTATTTCGAAAAATAAATAATAATTTAAAAAAAAAAATTTGAACAAATAATTAAGGGACGGTGAACGCTATTTTCTCCAAACGATAGGGACGCGTTTATATTTTAGCCCTAAGAGACGGTGGATGCAATTTTTTAAAAATTTTAAGGGCAAATATGGTCATCACAATTTTCTTTTTAACTTTAATACTCAAATAAAGATAAAAATGTCAACATTATGTATAAAAAGGTTTTTTTTTTTTTTTTTTTTTTTTTTTTTTTTTTTTTTTTTCTTGCTACGCAGAAGTCACATTTTTTACAAGTATAGTGGTTTTTTTATGATATTATCCCTTATACAAGTTTCCTCTTGAAAATGATTGATTATATTGGAAAGAGTGTCTTTGACTGTATGAGTTTGAGGGTCTCACATTAGCTGTAGGTAAAAGTGGTCAATGATCGACTCGAGTTTGTGTGTATCCAAAGATCATTACGTGAACTCGAGTTGTAAAATTGTTTTGGATTTTCTCTTCTGGTAATAGATGCTTGATTACCTCGAATATTTGCAAAAGGAGTTTGAGAAATAATTGGTTTAACAAAACCTTTAGATGAATCTTCATATTTCCTCAGAGTCCTGGTGCGTCGACGCGTCACCCAGCATGGCCATACAGAGATTAATTTCTCCCAAAAGTTTGAACACCCGAAACCTCCAAAAAAAATTACCTAAGCCGGAATCCAAAGTAACTACTAGGTCACCTGGTTAAAGAAAAATGTAACATATTGAGTAAATAAGAAACAGACACGACCACATAGCAATTCACAAAACCAATCATTTTTAGTTGTAAAAAGTAACCATTTTTCCAATCACCTTCAAGATTAAGTCCTATGTTTTGTAAATAAAGACAAGAGAGATTCTTACTCTCAACAACCTCTCTATTGCTTTTTTCAAGAACCAATTAGGGTTTGACACTATCTGATAATAACGTGATCGACAGTTTAGTTTGTTGTTCAATGACTTCGGATATTAAATATCCGTTTCAAATTTATCCTAATAAATTAAAAGGTCGATATTTTTCAATGGTATAAGAGATATTATATGGATGATGTTGATCGTTTTATGTCACAAAGTTGGATTCTTGAAAGTTCATCAATACTATTTATCTGTTAATGTTTGGTTTTCAAAAGTTCAATTTCTTGCCTTTCAAAAAAAAAAAAAAAAAAAAAAAAAAAAAAAAAAAAAGTTCAATTTCTTTATCACAATGCTTTGTCATCCAAGGTCATTTGGTGGCTATATTTTGTTCACTTTAACTTTTTGTCTTTTCATGTTTAGTTTGTGTATAAGAAAGTTAAGCTAGCATGAATGATGTGAAATTTACAGGTGATCGATGACTGAAACTATTGTGATTACTAACCATTATCTTCAACTAAAACAGTTATATGTTGAGGGTTATTTCACTACTACACAAAGTATTATTTGGTACGCTACTTAGATACGGTTATGTTGAAAACCGTAACAAAAAATCCATTTGGTGCGGTTTCTATAAAAACCGTAACAAGGAAGTGCATTTCTTTGTCATTTGGTACGGTTATTAATAAAACCACGCAAGATAATCTTTTTTTTTNTTTTTACGGTTTACACAAAACAGCACCAAATAATAATTTTTTGATACGGTTATAAAGAAACCAGCACCAAATAATAATTTTTTGATACGGTTATAAAGAAACCGCATCAAACATTGATTTTTTGATACGGTTTTAAAGAAACCGCACCAAATAACAAACTCAATATTTTGTCTCCACAACGGAAACCTGCTCCAAGTCTACCAACAACCACACTCTCTCATTCAATACGCACATTTACTCATCCTCATCCTCATCCTTAACTCAAATCTTTCAAAACTATTACATTAAACACTTCATCAACAACCACAATAAATTTAACTTAAAACTCGCAAAACTTCAAAGGTAATAGTTGTATTTTTATTTACTTTTACTCATTATAATTTTTTTTTTCTTTTTATGCTTAACTAATATATTTTTGATATTTGTATAGATATAAACTTCTTCATCATGTATCCAAACTAGAGCTTTCAACTCATTTTAGAAAAGTTCGGATCACAAGGTGAGTTTATAATTTTTTTGTTATTTGGAACATTATTTATCTTTATGTTGTTAGATCTAAACTTATATGTATGTATGTAGTTAATATGTTTGTTTGTGTATGTATAACTTGTGCATCTAGATGTTATAAATAAATCCTTATATGAAATTAGTTATACCGAAATTAGTTATACCCGTCCGAAACTAATCTAATAGAGATTAATTTCGGGCAGTCCCCGTTTGGGACTGCCTTTTGAATATTTTGTCTCATTTAGGATGCGTATACGTTATAGCGGGTTGACTATTTAAGAAAAAAATCGGTATACATTTCTCTTTACTCCTTCGAGTTTACGTTTTATACGCCTACTTGGGGAGTTGAGGGGAAGTGCTGCCGATTTTTTTCCTAAATAGTCAACCCGCTATAACGTATACGCATATGAGATAAAATATTCAAAAGGTGGGTTAGGATGTGCCACATGTGACCACGTATGTTTCATTCGTACATGCATATGATTTATTATGTTGTTTTAAATTTTCAAATGGATGGAAAATGGATGTACGACATGAACATTAATAACCCAGAATTTGTAAATGGAATGCAAAGTTTTCTTATCGCTGCTGAGTCTAACCGAGTGGCTAAGGGAGATATTGAGATTTTTTGTCCGTGTTCGCAATGTAAAAATTTTGAACCGTATAACACTATCAGAGCGATTGAATACCATTTGCTCAAATTTGGTTTTGTCCGTAATTTTACTTATTGGTCAGAATATGGGAATCACTAGTTGATAATAGCACATCGAGTCATGTATCAAATGCTAATGAGAAGAATGATTCTTACATTAATGACAAACATGAAAATTTAAATGATATGTTGCATGATTTAGAGGCTAATGGTAATATTGATCAAGAAGATTTACAACAATTGTTTGATGAAGCAGAGAAACTGGTGTATGATGGTTGTAAGAATTTTTCAATACTTTCGGCTGTCCTGGAGTTGTTAAAATTAAAAGCAAGTAGTAGTTGGAGTGATAGTAGCTTTACGAAGCTATTAGAGTTTTTACATAGACTACTTCCCGATAATAATGAGTTGCCCATTTCTACATACACGCATGTCCGAATGATTGTATGTTGTATAGGGGTGATAAGTATGAAAACTTGCATGCATGTGCTACTTGCGGAACATCAAGGTATAAAAAAGAACCGAATGAAATTGTTGATGATGTGACAAAAAATGGACTTCCGGCTAAGCTATTGTGGTATTTTCCGATCATACCGAGACTGAAACGGTTATTTGAAAACAAAAAGAGGCCAAATTATTGCGTTGGCATTTCGATCAGCGTAAAGACGACGGGAAATTAAGGCATGTGGCTGACTCCCCTCAATGGAGAAAAATTAATAACAAGTTTCCAGAATTCAGTAAAGAGATTAGAAATATTCGATTTGGACTAAGTTCTGACGGAATCAACCCATTCGGAAACATGAGCAGTCGTTATAGTACTTGGCCGGTTCTTTTATGTATGTACAATCTTCCACCGTGGTTATGCATGAAACGTAAATAC
>LBNU01022515.1:0-29110 GCA_014162995.1 Artemisia annua
TTCTCTTCAAGGCTTACAATGCTACTCTATTTATACTAAAACTAAAAACTAAGGTTGCTTCCCTCCTTGTGCTTCTTCGGTGAGGTAACTCTTCACAAAACAGCTCTTTGTGCTTCTTTAAACAAATCCCATCCATCCATTATAATTCAAATGATCCTAGCCTTCCAATTGAAGTTTGGTGCCTATAAGAGTTGTGAGGATTGCCAGCGTGGCTGGTTTTGTCTGAGTTTTAAGGTTAAATAATGAAGTAGTGGGATTGGGGATTGGGGATTTGGACAAGATGGTGAAAGTAACGGGAGGATAGTGATGGTTTTGGATGGTTGCAGGTGTGGCGGGAAAGGGGTTAATGGGGTGTGACTGGGAATTGACGGGGATGCAGGGAATGGGGAAAGGTTATAAATTGGGTGTGGGCTTTTGGTGTATGGGCCTGGGAATACTTTGGGTGTTTTGTTATAACAGACTTTTGTGTTTAATGGGTTTCATAATTTTTACCCAATAATCACAAGGACCAAGTATGTAATGTTTTGAGATTTGGAGGACCAAGGCTGCCATCTTTCAAATATTCTTCCAAGGACCAGTGATGTTAACTCTAGAATTCCCGAGGTTATTTTGAGCAAATTTTCTTCACTTTGAATTTCTCGGGTACCATTGTTGCCAATTTCACAAACTTGAGAGGTGATTATGTAAATTCTCCAAACTTTCACACAAGGATCATTTTTGCCAAAATTAAATACACAGAGGTCGTTTTTGATGATTTTCCAAAGCTTTGGCCCTAGGGACCAATTCTGACAATTTTGCAAAGTTCAAGGACTATTTTTGACAATTGTGTATTTTTGTTTCGTTTTTCGTTTGTTTTCAATCCTTTGTACCTTAAACACTCAAAAACACCATCCAAAGATATTTTTAACATTCTTTGATCGTTTTTAGGGGTTTTTGTTTGTTTTGACTCGTAAAACGGAAGGAAAGATATGTGTAAAAACACACATATCAGAGAGGTTAAAACCTTTAGCATGTTTTGACAATATTAGTAATAATTGGTCTTATATTATATCTGTTGTCGTTAATGTTCCTACTAGAAACAAAG
Source organism: Artemisia annua (assembly GCA_014162995.1). Classification (NCBI taxonomy): domain Eukaryota; kingdom Viridiplantae; phylum Streptophyta; class Magnoliopsida; order Asterales; family Asteraceae; genus Artemisia; species Artemisia annua. The sequence continues at coordinate 1,085 of LBNU01022515.1, forward strand.
TTTGGAGTGTCATTCAAAGACTTGTTCTTGGGGCTGTTGTATACTTTGTGTGGCAAGAAAGGAATATTAGAAGAATGCAGGATATTGAAAGAAGTACTGAATGTTTGGCTAAGATTGTTATTGATACTGTTAGGTTCAAGCTCTTAGGTTTATCTTTTAAGTACACTCCTGATGTTATCAAGGCTGCTAGAATTTGGACTCTTCCAATTTGCAAGTCTATTGAGTATAGTAACCTGGTTCAGGATTTATGTCAAGATTTGGGTTAGATAGTATGGTGTGGTATTTAATTTATTGGTTTTGGGTATGCTGGTTTCATGAGGGTACTTGCTTTTCAGGTTGTAATACAATTTTTTACTGTGATGATGGGTAGGATTGCTATGGAGTTAAGTTTAGATGCTTAGTTGGTATGTTGATGCTATAGTTGACTGTGATGTTATGGGATATTGGTGGTATAGGCTTTGATTTTCATGTGTGATATGGTTTGATTGGTGTTTTTTAGTGGCAGTTGTTCTCTTTCCTTGCTCAAGAATTGTCTGGAATGGTTCTTTTCTTGGTAAAGGTTAGTAAGATGGATGCTTTAATCATCTGGTTTATGATGTGGTATCTAATGTTTTAGCCTTTTTTGCTTTGTTTATTTTATGGAGCAGATTTGTTAATGGATTGTTATTTGATCAGAAGGATGTGCAGGTGACATTGATGCTATTTGTTTGTATCTGCTGGTGGATGTCTTTGTATTAAGGATGATGCTGGCTATGGTGATTTTATGGTGTTCTTTCCATGAGCTTTGCTGTTTGAAGTAAGTATCTGGATGTTGTGTTGGGAAGGTTTATGAGAGTGGTGTACTCTTTTTGTCCTTCTATGGTTTTGCCCTATGGGTTTTACTTAGAAGGTTTTTAAGGAGGCAAGCTCCCATAAACTGCTTCTATGGCACTTTCCTGGTCTTGATTGATTCATGTTGTGATCCTTTTCTGGTGGCTATTTGGATTGGCTATTTATTGGAATTATGGATGGCATAGTGTTAGTTTTGGATTTTATCTCTTTAATTAGTCTTGACAACCTTGCTTGCTATATGTTATCAATATATGGTGATGTTTGGAGGTGCATTGGTTGGTCCCTTTGCACTGGCCCATGTATTCAGAGTATATTGATGACTATAGTTTAAGCCATCTTTGTTGTTCTGGCTGGTTATTTGAGATTATGATGTTCTATTTTCTGGTATTACTATTGTATTGGTATTTTAGTTTGTATTGAGCTAGGGTATGTCCTATGCCATTCTTTATGATGCAAAGTGTGGAATGTACACTTTGTATTTTATCTTGTATTGCCTTTTCGGTGTTGATATTTCTACGTTAGAAGGAGCCCTATGTGATATTTCTTGAAGAGTAACTTTTGTTGGAGGAGATGAGAGAAGAAGTTTGAGAAGCTGAGAAGAAATTTGTTTCTACCCAGGAAGAAGGAGCAAGACGGTAGAAGATTAGCTATGATAGAAAATGGAAGGAAGCAATCTGAAGTGAAGCACACAGTTCTATCAACTCTATTCATCTTAGTTGTACTAATATGTATAGAGTCTCGAAGCAGGAGCTGGACGGGATGGTATGAAGACGGTGGTGACTACATCGGAGATTTTCACGCACAGGAGCAGAGGCAACACAAGTGGAGTTACAGTGGAGCATTGACTAGGACGGCTTGCTTGGAAGATCAGCAGGGATTTCTTTCGGCAGAAGATTATTCAAGCTACATGGCGCACCTGCAATGATCATGACAGAGAATCGCATTTTGGTTCACACTTCCAGAAGAGGTATAGAAGAGTTAGACGTCTTGGCATTGGAGGAAGCTTTAGTTCGCGACACGTTAGATCTTGGATTCATTCTTATTTGTACGATTATTCTACCTATTCTGTTATGCCTTCTGATACGTTTTGGATACTCTGGTTTGTGATTGTGATCGTCGGTACGAATTTGTTATCCATCTCCTTGTGAGACTCTTGATACGTTTGATGATTCGATTTATGCTCCTCCGACTTTGGCAAGTTCCTTTGTTCGTTCAGAATTTAGTAGGAGTTGATGAAGTTTTATCAGTTAGCACTATCTCCGTGTTTAGCTCGTAGGTATATGTGTTTCATGTATCTCTTTGTGAGATTTCAACTATCATCTGTCATCTGCTCTGTATTTGTTTCGTATTCGCTGGAATAAGATTTGTTATGATTTGTGTTCTATGGAGAGCCTGGGGCTATCCTTGTTGTCGGGATCGAGTCATGAGAAAATTTTCACTTTGTGAAGATTCTTTTGGAAGAACCTCCCCGAGCGTGAGGTTATTTGTGACGATCTTTTGTGAATTACTACGACTCCGTCTAACTTTGTGACTTCAATTTTCGAGGACGAAATTTTTCTTTTTAGAGGGGAAGAATTGTAAAACCCGGAAATTTTGAACATTTGAAGTACGCAAAATACCCCTAAATTTTAAACTTTTGAAGAGACGTTAATTATTTAAGACGAGTCATTGAGACCCGGGCGATGCGCCGGGCTGTATATGATGGTATTATATATTTAAATTGTTATTGTTCAGCACAAATTTTTTTCATTTTGATCATGGATCCGTCATTTATTTTCGTCATTTTATATTCGGGACGTATTTTTGTCATTGTATATATAAGTTGTCATGGTAGCATACATTTTGTAAGCATGATACGTTCTTAAAATAGTTTATTGACATGTAATCTTTTAAGGTGTATTTTTTACGTAATATTTTTTGTCTATTTATTTTGGTATTGACTCTATCATTTTTTATTGGAACTAACTAATATTAATACATTGGGCTAAGTTATAACTATTTCTTATGATAGTCAACAATGCCGTGCGATGTACATGTGATGTATAGAAGTTTTCATAGATTTAAAATACGTGCGATGCACATGGGCTATATAGAAGTTTTCATAGCTTAATATTCGGCATTTATTTTTGTCATTTTATATTTAAGTTTTCATGGTGTCACACATTTGCTAAGCTTTATACGTACTTAGAATACTTTATTGAGTTGCACATGAGCTGTATATAAGTTTCTATATCGTAATCTTCAGAATTTATTTTCGTCATTATATATATAAGCTATGATGGTATCACATTTCTAAACATGACACATATTTAAAATAGTTTATTGACATTAAAAGAGTATATGTGAAGAGATTTTTTTCAAGATGTTACATTGAAAAGAGTCTCTTCACATGTAATTTTTTAATATGTATAAGTTACATAAATTATTTTAAATATGAAGCGATGACATTAATGTTGGAGACCTTTTATATTCATCCACGTGCAATGCACACAGGTTTGGACTGCCTCAGGACCTATGCGATGCACACAAGTTGGATCTAATTGTTTTTTTTCGTAATGTTCGGGACTAATTTTCGGTTCATGTTTGAAACTCTCATTTTTTTGTGAAAGACGGNGGTATAGAAGAGTTAGACGTCTTGGCATTGGAGGAAGCTTTAGTTCGCGACACGTTAGATCTTGGATTCATTCTTATTTGTACGATTATTCTACCTATTCCGTTATGCCTTCTGATACGTTTTGGATACTCTGGTTTGTGATTGTGATCGTCGGTACGAATTTGTTATCCATCTCCTTGCGAGACTCTTGATACGTTTGATGATTCGATTTATGCTCCTCCGACTTTGGCAAGTTCCTTTGTTCGTTCAGAATTTAGTAGGAGTTGATGAAGTTTTATCAGTTAGCACTATCTCCGTGTTTAGCTCGTAGGTATATGTGTTTCATGTATCTCTTTGTGAGATTTCAACTATCATCTGTCATCTGCTCTGTATTTGTTTCGTATTCGCTGGAATAAGATTTGTTATGATTTGTGTTCTGTGGAGAGCCTGGGGCTATCCTTGTTGTCGGGATCGAGTCATGAGAAAATTTTCACTTTGTGAAGATTCTTTTGGAAGAACCTCCCCGAGCGTGAGGTTATTTGTGACGATCTTTTGTGAATTACTACGACTCCGTCTAACTTTGTGACTTCAATTTTCGAGGACGAAATTTTTCTTTTTAGAGGGGAAGAATTGTAAAACCCGGAAATTTTGAACATTTGAAGTACGCAAAATACCCCTAAATTTTAAACTTTTGAAGAGATGTTAATTACTTAAGACGAGTCATTGAGACCCGGGCGATGCCCCGGGCTGTATATGATGGTATTATATATTTAAATTGTTATTGTTCAGCACAAATTTTTTTCATTTTGATCATGGATCCGTCATTTATTTTCGTCATTTTATATTCGGGACGTATTTTTGTCATTGTATATATAAGTTGTCATGGTAGCATACATTTTGTAAGCATGATACGTACTTAAAATAGTTTATTGACATGTAATCTTTTAAGGTGTATTTTTTACGTAATATTTTTTGTCTATTTATTTTGGTATTGACTCTATCATTTTTTATTGGAACTAACTAATATTAATACATTGGGCTAAGTTATAACTATTTCTTATGATAGTCAACAATGCCGTACGATGTACATGTGATGTATAGAAGTTTTCATAGATTTAAAATACGTGCGATGCACATGGGCTATATAGAAGTTTTCATAGCTTAATATTCGGCATTTATTTTTGTCATTTTATATTTAAGTTTTCATGGTGTCACACATTTGCTAAGCTTTATACGTACTTAGAATACTTTATTGAGTTGCACATGAGCTATATATAAGTTTTTATATCGTAATCTTCAGAACTTATTTTCGTCATTATATATATAAGCTATGATGGTATCACATTTCTAAACATGACACACATTTAAAATAGTTTATTGACATTAAAAGAGTATATGTGAAGAGATTTTTTTCAAGATGTTACATTGAAAAGAGTCTCTTCGCATGTAATTTTTTAATATGTATAAGTTACATAAATTATTTTAAATATGAAGCGATGACATTAATGTTGGAGACTTTTTATATTCATCCACGTGCAATGCACACAGGTTTGGACTGCCTCAGGACCTATGCGATGCACACAAGTTGGATCTAATTGTTTTTTTTCGTAATGTTCGGGACTAATTTTCGGTTCATGTTTGAAACTCTCATTTTTTTGTGAAAGATGGACTTCGTTGTTCAAATAAATTACATTATTAAAAGCGAACTATAAAACAAATTTCCTTTTAAACAAAATTATAAAAACATAAAACACTAAAGTGATTAGTATATTCAAGAGTATAAATTATAATTCGTATAATAAATTATAATTCGTATAGTAAAATATTGCATGTTTAATTTGTAACGTACTATTAATATGAATGCTAAGTATTCATCTATATTGACACCGGTGGCCGTGGCGTTGTTCTTGTTGTTGTTCTTCTTGTTGTTGTCTTTGTCGTTGTTGTTCATTGGCATTTTGCATGTTTTGTTCTTGATACAATTTTCGTGACTTGTCGATCTCTTTCTTTAATGTGAAGAGGTTTTTTGCAAAATGTTATATTTAAATGAGGCTTTTCATATGTAATCTTTTAATGTGAGTAAGTTACATAAATTATTTTTTAATTAATGCATTATTACAACATTTTTCCATAAACTATAATATCGAATTTGGAGCATTCATTAGTAACTCATTCTAAGTATTTACAGTATGACGACATGAATCACATGATCTCAAACTCAAATGAATAATGCTTACCTCGTGATAGGTGTAGGATAACATTTGAAATACAATTTTCTTCTCCTTTATATACTTCTTCGATTTAGAAGATTCTCATTGTTATGATGATAGTGTGAAGATATTTCTATTATATTTTTATTATATACTACCATTTGCAATATGTAACATCGACATAATTTACACAGTCATATCAAATATCATAGTCACGCAATATTCCAAGACGTTTAATTAAGAAAGTGACATTAACACAACGCAAGACAAAAAACTACATTAAGAGTAAAAATATTAAAATGCACCAACAAAGTGTAGTAATAATTATTGACTAAAAATTGAATGCTCGTCACATTATTTTCAATAAACTTACTTGCTAACGAATCAATAGTATTAGCCCGTTTATCAGTATTACATGAAGTAAAATATTGCATGTTTAATTTGTAACGTACTATTAATATGAATGCTAAATATTCATCCCACCGGTGGCCATGGCGTTGATCTTGTTGTTGTTGTTGTTCTTGTTGTTGTTCTTGTTGTCGTTGTCTTTGTCGTTGTTGTTCATTGGCCTTTTGCATGTTTTGTTTTTGACACAATTTTTGTGACTTCTCGATCTCTTTCTTTAATGCTTCTTGATGCGCTACAAAAAAAATAGATATAGTTGATCGTTAGTAACTTAAATACAGTTAATGAATATATTGCATTTTCAATCAAAGTAAAAATGTTCGTGCATGTTCCACTTAATTGATAAGACAACGATGTGTAGGATCTCTTAAACCATTAGAGAAGATGATGTTACTACCAAATCTCCTAAGCTACCATCTTTATGTCCTACATTGTTACACACAAGAAACACACGTGAAATATACATAAAATAATATAAATCAATATGCTAAATAAGTAAGACGATATGATGCTTATTTTACCACCATAATAAGTTGTAGCCCATTGTGCATGCGGTGTGGAGGAAGTTGTGGTTTGTTGTGTGCAGGGTTCTAAATAGCGCGCCATAGCGGCGCTATAGCGTCGCTATAGCGCGAGGCGTGGCCTCCACGTTACGAAACAGGCCAAGGCGTCTACTTAAGGCGTAGCGTGTTATGAAGCGCGAAAAAGCGTGGTAAGGCGTGCTATAGCGCGAAGCGTAGCGCCTTATTTTGAAGCTTTTGTAGGATTTAGTGATTTATTATTATTGGGCTAGAAGGAACTTGGGCTTGGGCTTGGGCTAACTTTATAAATCAATTTCTAAAAGATAACGAGTGAATGTAAATCTGTGAATGTGATGTTTTATATTGTACGTTTTAGGTTTTTACTAGCATTTTACTCTCACGGTCTCACCTACTTTGTGAGCTGCAACTTGCAACCATTGCACCACCCCTCCCCATCGTGTTCCATCGTCCACAATCCGACAACCACCATTCATCTGTAAGTTACCAGCACTTCTGCGATTTTTTTTATTTGTATACAAATTTGAAATCTGTTCGTTGGAATTTTGGTGGGTTTGTAAGTCTTGAATTGTGGAACTATTAGATTATTATTTATTGACAATGTGCAATTATTGTTTGAATGAATTCTTTAATAACAATTAATTAGATTTACGTCAAATGATATATTTGAATGAATTCTTCATTCATACCTTAGAAAATGAATATGTTTGAATGGATTCTTTAATAACAATTAATAAGAGTTACGTCAAATGATATAAAAGGGGAAGCTAACTGAGATGTCAAATATATTAGAATAAGTTATTTATTGCTAGCTCAGGTGTCGTATTTCTATTTTTTCTATTTGGCTTGTGGAAGTGTCGAACTAGTAGATTTAATGACAATGTTGCATTTTTCTATTTTTATGCAAAACAGGGATTATGGCACTTTGAAAAGGAATGATGGATAGTGTAGATTCTAATTTGGATGGTGAAATTCCAACAACAACAGAAGAGGGTAATCCTTCTACAAATTCACTCTTAAAAAGGAACTCGGGGGATCCGGGATGGAATTATGGCACTTTGTGTGATGCTAAAGATAGATGTGCAATCAAATGTACTTTATGTGGATTTATATCTAAAGGGGGAATCACTAGGCTAAAGTACCACGTTGCAGGAATACAAAGAAAAGGTGTAGCTATATGTAGGAAAGCAAGCGAGGAAGATAAGGCTGTCTGTGCCGCTTTACTTGAGAAGCCAAAAGAGAAAAAGAAAGATAAAAGAATCCGAGAAGAAGAAGTGAGGGCAGAGGTTGAAATTGCAGATGAAGACAATGCTTTCAATGTCGGATCAAAAAGACAAAAGCCGAAAAATTTAGGGCCAATGGACAAGTTTGCGAATCCTATTGATCCCGAAAGTGTAACTATTAATCCGCGTCAACAAAATCTTATAGATGCACTTGACAAAGAAAGGACATATAGTGTACATCAATATTGTGCTCGATGGATATATGAATCAGGTATTCCATTTCATTCAATCGATAATGATGGGTTTAAGAAGTTTGTTGAAGCTGTTGGACAATATGGTCGAGGTTACCGTCCTCCAAGCCAATATCAACTTAGGGAACCATTATTGAAAGAAGAAGTTGAGCGAACTAAAGGACTTTTCAAGAAACAAGAAGAAGAGTGGGCACAAAATGGTTGTTCAGTTATGACAGATGGGTGGACAGATCGAAAGCAAAGAAGCATAATGAATTTTTGTGTGAACTCTAGGGAAGGTACAACTTTTCTTTCTTCAGTTGAATGTTCCACTGCGTCGCATACAGGTCAGTTTATATTTGATTATGTTGACAAAGGCATTGAATCTGTTGGGCCACTGAATGTAGTACAAGTTGTAACAGACAATGCTGCTAACAATATGGCTGCCGCCCAACTATTGGCAACGAAAAGGCCTAGCATATTTTGGACTTCTTGTGCCGCACACACCATCGATCTTATGCTTGAAGCAATTGGTAAAGAAGGTAAATTTAAAGATTGGATTGCTAAGGCAAAAACCTTAACCATTTTTATTTATGCTCATCATAGGACGTTGGCACTAATGAGAAAGTATACGAAGTGTAAGGACATCGTGAGACCGGGAGTTACTAGGTTTGCTACATCATATCTCACCTTGCAAAGCTTGATGGAGAAAAAGGAAAAGTTAAGGCTTATGTTTACTAGTGATGAATGGACACGATCTAAATGGGCGAAAACTAAGAATGTAAAAGTAGCATATTCTATTGTTATGAGCCCATCTTTTTGGCATGGGGTAAACTTATGCTTAAAGGTGATTTCTCCGTTAGTCAAAGTTCTTCGCCTAGCTGATGGAGATCAAAAGCCATCAATGGGCTTCTTGTATGGGGAGCTTAAAAAAGCAAAGGAGGATATTAAAATAGCTTTCAACAATGTAGAGAATAACTATCGCCCTATCATAGACATCATTGAGACAAGATCAAAAGGTCGACTTGATAGTCCGTTACATTTGACAGCTTATCTGTTAAATCCTTATTACTTCTTTAAAGATCAAAGCATACAAGATGATGTTATGGTCTCGAATGCGGTTTTCGCATGTCTTGAAAAGTTCTTTCATGGTGACTTTGAGAAGCAAGATCAAGTGATGAATAAGGAACTCCCAAAGTACAAAGGAAAAGAAGGAGATTTTGGAAGAATGTTAGCAGCAAAAGGGTGTTTGGAAAATAACAGTTCTTATGATCCAGGTATATTATTCAGTTCTTATTATCTGGTATGTTATTCAAGTTTTCATGTTTTGATTAGATAATAGTGTATGACTTATGAAAGTTCTACCAATTTTGACTAGGTACTTGGTGGATGACTTACGGAAATACAACACCAGTTCTGCAAAAAATGGCCATAAAGATCCTTTCATTGACCACTAGCTCCTCCGGTTGTGAAAGAAATTGGAGTGCTTTCGAGGGGGTAAGTAATTATCTGATACCTAAAAACTTAAATGTAAGTAATATTATTATAAACTAATAATATTTTTAACTTTGTAAAATAGATACATACAAAGAAAAGAAATCGGCTTGATAGTCAAAGATTGCATGATCTTGTATATGTTCAATTTAATTCAAAACTAATCAACAAGTGGGCAAGAGTGAAGAATCAAAACACAGATGTTTTGCGTTCTCCTGATGCTAGTAAGGCGCAGTCATGGATTGTTGCTATTAGTGATGAGGATGAGGAAAAAGAAGAAGATGGCAGTGTCGGGGTTAGTGGAGATGCAGTTGGTGGTAGAGAACTCCACAATGATGATTTTGTGTCTGATGAAGAACAAGTGGAGGGTGGGGAATGTTTTGATGACTACTCAGATGGAGAAGGTTTTATTTAAAGAAATGACGAAAAATGCAAGGATAGTTTAGCTTTTTGAGTTTATTTCTTATGTATAACGCGTTTTGTAAACTTGATGCATATGTATATGTATGTATGAAATATAATATAAATATATAAATCTATAAAAAAATTATGCCGCCTCGAGTCACGCCTTAAGAAACGCTGTAGCTTCGCTATAGCTCGTAAAGCTTGAGGCTTGGCTTCGCCGCCGCGCCACGCCTCACGCTATTTATAACCTTGGTTGTGTGTGATTTTTGACACATTATATAGTTGATAAAATATTTGTAACTCATGGACGGGAATGTAAAATGACTAACCACTAATTGGTGTGTTTAGTTTATGCATTCATGGCATTTTTGGTTTGTATTCTTTGAGGTTTAGAGATGGCTTGAAACATGTTGTACCATACAAACTTTTGTGCATGATTCCTATATACTTACCCTTATTCATGACTATTAAATCAATGTACTAACACATGAAGCTTCCACATTTCACTTTCAATTCATGAAACATTTATTGTGAGCACTTTGCATTTATAAGACAACTTAAGCTTTTAGTATATAAGATATTACATTCTGATGTGGACCTAAGTATTTAATCCGTTCATGTTTGAAACACCAACATCTTACGAATATTAAAACTTAGGCTAAAATGATTTATGCACGTTTAAACTTATGTCACGTTTTCGATTTTTGTCCTAGCCGAATTTATGTCTATGATACAAACGTATGAAGACCCGTATATTGACTACATGCATGATTGATTTGTTTCCTTCTATCACTCCACAATTTCAGCCAAACCTTCCACTTTTAAAACCATATCACACGTTTTATCATTTGACCAAATCCCACAATATTTATTATCACGACACACCTACTTTCACAAAACTATAAACCCTAAACCTAAGAAACAAAAATTGGCGGCTGGTGCTTTCTTTCTCACCTTTCTGTTCGAACAAGGGATTTGCAAAGAAGGTATTCGATCATGGTTTTCTCTTGGTGTTTGGACGTGGGTTTCTGGTTTGAGTAGGAGGCTGGATACGTGAGTTTATTTGGTTCGAAAAAGGGTTGTTGATTGCTGTATTCGAGGGTGTCTCGGCTGGTGGTTGATATTCGATAGTGGGTCCTTCTGATGCAAGGGAGGTTTGGATTTCTTGGGTTCGGTTCCAATTTGGTCCTTGCTTCCTCCATTCGATTCGCAACAAGGGTATTCACATCATTCCTTGATTCTTTTCTTTCTGTACTAATCTCTTACTGATCGAATAACATGTCACATAATAAAACTATGAATCGGTCTAAAATACATGCATGTACATGACTTGTAATTTACATTTACGAATCTGGAAATAAACACACGAGATGATAGACAAGGAACTCTCATTGAAATCATAACGACACATGAAATAACAATTCTAAAGACCTCATATAATCGGCCTGTTTTATTGTTCCTAAATCAGTTTTGGTACGTTAACATGGCTCATATATACACGACTAAAACATGTATTTACATATACGAATAATAAAGAATAAAACATATGGGTTAACGTGTGAGTGGTGTATTGTTGCATGGATTATTGAGAAGTCTAAACCTGGTCCATAACATGTATATCTATCTGATTTAAATGGATAAAGGTATTAGTTTTGGTTGGTTAAACGTGGTTCTCAATTGGTGTTTTGTGGTCTAGTAAAAATTGCATGTCGTATGGAGTGTGGCCTCATTATCATATATTATTTGGTATTGTTATGGTTACTGTCAAAATGATGTGTTTGCCTGAGAATTTTGGTGAGTCGAATGAGGTATAAAACATGTGCAAACTGTTTTGGAAAAGGGTGTAGGGTGAGGTAGTGATTGGGTATGATTTGGGTCGTTGGGTTTTGTTGTCGTTCGTAAAAAGGGTGTGTTTCGTTTTGGGTGCAACTCGAATAAGATATGCATGCATATTTGTGTCGTATATATAAGAAATAGTTAGGAAGAATCATGCATGGGGATATACATGAATACTGGAATAGATAATGTTGTGATTTCATGTAAATGGTAGGGCATGGGTATTGTGTCGTGGGTGTTGGTTTGGTAAATGATTAGTCACGTTAAGTTTTGTTGTGTGTTTGACATATGTGCGTGATCACTAAAGATGGGATATACATGTGAGTATATGTGAATAAGAGTTGGTATATGCGTGAGTTATGAAATCATTTGGGCTTGTTTTGGTGCGTGTGTGTGGGTTAAACGCGGGCTGGAAAAACATGTATGTATAACAAGTAAAACCAGGTTATGGTGTTAAAATCTGTGGCGCATTTTAGTCTGGTCACAAACGTGTATACAACTAAATAAAAAGGACAAGGGTCGTGTGTAGATATTAGGTAAAATATGAGTCGTGTGAGTATGCATGTGAAAATTGTATTGTTGGGTCGTCGCGGTCTAAACTAATGTCGAGAGTACGTTAATAAATTATGAACGACAGTGCCTAAAATTATGTTCTTAATATAAAATTATAGTATAAACTTTAAAATAATTTTATTTGACATTCTTAATATTTAATTTTGATAATTTATATTTTGACCCTACACTTTACTAAATTAACGTGTTTAACCCTAAACTATTATAATTGTCATTTGTGACCCTAATCTATAAAAGTTGCTAATACGGAAAAGCTACTAAATATGGGAACTTACTAAATATGGCAAGTTGCTAAAACTGGAAAGAAACCTAAAATGGGTAATCTGATCTAAAACGAGTGTATGAATAATTAAGACGATTATTAATTCATGTAGATTTGCTGAAGAAGGAATGAATTCCTATTCTTACGTTATGATATGGTTTCGTTGGCGGTTTAAGGTACGGATATTCTACCCTTTCTCAGTAAGGGTTCTGATCTCATGACTTTGATTCGGTTGCTATGATATGATTCGTTTGATATTATCATTTGATATGATTATGTTTGATATCCATTCTGTTATGATAATCTGATTACTATCTCTTTGATATGAGATTCTGTTCTGTTATACTCTGGGAGCTTTGTTATGATTATGGATAGCTTTGCTTATTTGTTCTGATATGTTATGTTCTGATGCCCGAGTTTTTTATTCTAGTCATGGAGGTACCATGGTCGTGTCATCGAGGCACCGATGGCATGACACTATCTGGGGGGGTGTGATTAGTCCCCGGCGTTCCCTTCTGTTATGATTATATGATTATGTGCACTTATGGCCATTCTGTTATATATATGCATAGTCTCGTACTTGTATATGTATTCTATTTCATGGAGCGTATGGATGCATCCTAGGTATATGTGTTTGATATGATATGATGTGATTTGACTTAGTGACTGGTTGTACGTGCCTTGTACCCCTTTCACTTCTGGTACATTGGAGCTAGCTACTCCTTGTACAACTTATGATTTGACGGAGATATGATATGTGATTTGAGACCTATTCGAGTAGCTCTGGTAGGTCGGCTCGTGGCTTTCCTATATTTCTTTGTGTCTATTCGAGTGGCTCGGGTAGACAAGCCTTTGTTGATGCGTGCTCTTTGATTCTGGTTACTATATGATTCGTATTACCATTTGATTCTACATGTTCTGTATTCATATGACTTATGATATTTGTTCAGTTATCGTTGATCACTTATGCATTTGACAGATGATATCCATTTCAGCAGGATCTTATGATTTCCTTTTTCTTATACTTATCTACTTTTCGATTATTTGTTTTGTTATATGTCTGTTCACTGGGCTTTTTAAGCTCAGCCGCATTTCTTTTCCTGCGGCAGGTTTTAGGTTGGAAGCTGGGATTGAGTGAAGAGTGCATAGGAGTGCTTAGTGGACTACCCTATTGATAGATACTTTTTGCTTCTGGATTAGACTTGGATTTAGCTTGAGTTAGATTTAGTTAGTTTTGTATTTCAGCTTTGAAACTCATCTTGTTTAGAGTTGTATTTCATTATTTCCTTAGAATACCTTTGTAACTTTTATGTTCATAAGTCTTCCGCTTGCGTTTGTATGTTCTGATTTGGCACCATAATGTGACATTTTGACCCATGTCGGGTTGGGGTGTTACACTCCAGCCCCTGGCTCCGTCTCTGGACGCGGTTGCATTCGGTTGAGCTAATAGGAGACGTTGTCTCCTATACGGTTGGTCGGGGGCAACTCTAACCCTTAGCATTGGTCTAAACATATGATGGTTTTTATGGGCTTCACACAACCCTTTATCATAAAAGACCATAGTGATGGTCTGCATTGGTTTAAAATGAAAGGTTTTGCACATAGTGATGGTCTGCATTACATTTATTAATTTTTTCTTTCTTTTTTTAGTCCATGTAAGATATATTGTAAGGTATGTTTTGTATAAAATTAGTACCTTTTTTGGGTGGTAACTATAAAAGATTAAAGGTGGTGATAGTAGTGGTTGTTGAATGTTAATGTGGCGCTGACGCGAATGTGGTGATAATGGTAACCATAAAACTAGTCTAAGGTGAGGTTAACATGGTTTTTGTTTTTCATATAATATATCTTAATATTCTCTCAATCTAACTCATTCATACGCGGTCACACACATGGGGTCATTAAGTGTGTTTGTTTTTATGCTCAATTCTTACCCAAAAATATGTGAAAGGGGTGTCTTACTACCTCTTAATGTCTGTTAGCTTTTTCTTTTATTTTTTTTTTCACTATTTTACTTTAGTTTTTTTCTTTGGTTCTTTATCTCATTTTGTATTATAACTTCTCGACTTTTCTTTTAGTATTGATAATACGTTTAAAGATAATTATGACATTATATTTTTTCTAAATAAAAATTGTTAAAGATGACAATATGATAATGGTGAAGATGCTCAAACAAGATACTCTTTCAAACAATTAATAATATATAACTACCTTGTGAAATTGACATACGTATTTTAAGCATAAAGTTGAAATATGGTTTCTTAAAAATATTTTTAATTGTTAAATATGTTTTCTTAAAAATATTTTTAGTTGTTAAATGACAATGTAAAGTATATTCTAACATATTTTTCTATATTCACAATATTATCATTGTAAATTAATTGATAGTGATACAAATGGCGAATTTGTTTAAAAACATGGGAATATAACATATCAACAATATTACAAAACTAAATTGCGACACGATGTTCTTGAATGTTTTGTTTTAACATCTTTCATTTTCACGTTGCTATGTTGTGTTAGTTTATGACTCGGTTGTTTTGTTTAATGTTTATAAACGTTTATGCATCATAAGAATGAAGTTGATTTATATTTATATCATCCAGACATTTTTCTTACAAAAAACAACAACAAATATTATTACATCCAAATTTAGACATTTAGACCTCAGATTTAGATTCAGATGTGCGAATCTGATTTAGATTCAGGGTCTCCTAATAACAAGCAACGCCTAAGCATTTCATTATATAGTTAACTCAGAAACCAACTGATCCAAATCACTATGGTTTATTAGATTTGGGATTATTTGGTTTTGGATGGGTTATTGGGTTTAATAGATATATTATGGTTTTTGCTTGGGTTTGGTTTTTGAAAAAAGATTGGGCATGTTTGGAATTATTCGATGTTTGATAAAAGCCGGAATTGCTCTATCTTATATGGCATTTGGTAGGCTACCTCATCGGTCTCGTCCTTGAATCTAACTATCCCTAGAGATGGGTCATAATTCATCTTAGAGGCCTCAACAAATGGCTTACCGAAAACTACTTGAGTCAAGCATGCATCTACTACCGGACGAATATCTTCGACGATCACAAAGTCAGTGACAAAGGTAAAGTTCCCTACATAAACACGCAATCCTCTTATTCTCCCCACAAAGTTGCTTATCCAACCCGTGTTGGGATATATCCTAGGTTCAAGTTGCTTTTTCATTATCCAATTGTAATGGATCCTAGTCATGATGTTTATGGGAGATTTAAGGTCTATGTAAGCTTTCCACACATGCACATGCCCAATGTTGCATGGTATGTTGATGTTGGATGGGTCACCCGTCTTAATGATTGGATTACCTAGGAAGTATGGCGTCTCGGGGTCATCAAGTAAATCCTTATGGTATGCACGTTCTTCCTTAGTGGGTAACCTATTGAAGTGGTCCTCTCCATCACCTACTTCTTCTATTTCCCTTTCCTTAATCTCCTCAACTTCCTTAATTTCATCCTTATGTTCAATATATACTTCATTTTTATTGATTGGCTTAATAGTCACAACGTTAACAAAGTGGACATGTTTAGAGGATGAGGGGTCCTTGATTTGGGGTCCGCTACTTGTGTTCCTAGCGTCCTTATTCGGTGATGCCAACCCTTGGTTGTTGAGTGCTTTCAGTAAGTTGTCTATTTTGTTGGTCATCTCCGTTTGTTGTTGATTAAATTCGGATTCGAACTTAGTCATACGAGCTTCTTGAGATGCCATAAACTTAGACATCATTCCCTCAAGATTATTGGTACTACCATAGTTATTGGAGGGATTATTATTGAAAGTATGGTTTGAGGATGAACCGTTTGATTAAAAACGATTAGGCGGATTGGAAGAATTGTTTTGGGGCGTGTTTTGCTTTTGTTTCCACCTAAAGTTTGGGTGATTTCTCCAAGAGGGGTTGTAAGAATCACCGTAAGGGTTTGGCTCGGGTTTGAAAGTGTACCACTTTTCTCCCGCTCCGTCGGTACGCGAGGATGCGTAGTTCGCAAAAGCTTGTTCGGGAGTTCCATGCAATCACGAGTGTCGTAGGGACCACTACAATACTCACATGAAGAAGTGATTTTGTTCACTTGACTTGAAGGTTTAGGAGCTTCGTAGGATTTCATGAGATACTTGACTTGGTCCTCAAGTTCCATGATCCTATGGTCGGAAGTGCTTGAATTATTCGAAGGCAAAGATATTGCCTTGATCATTTTGTTCAAATCACGGGGATCATTCCAACTTTCGTTGTCATAGAGAGCAAGATCTTCTATGAGTTCCCATGATTGTTCCGCACTTAGATCACGTAGCTTGCCACCGGCCGCTTGGTCAATGGTTTGCTTCGTGGGGATATTGATATGGTCATAGAAAATTTGGACTTGGAGCCAAAGGTCTATGCCATGGTGAGGGACTTTTTGGAGTAAGTCCTTGAATCGAGTCCATGCCTCGTAGAGGGTTTCGCCTTGACGTTGTTGGAACGCCAAGATATCATTCCTTAGCTTGGTAGTTCTCCCCGGTGGGAAAAATTGAGCAAGGAAACGAGTTGTGAGATCGTCCCAAGAGGTGATGGATCCTGCGGGAAGTCGCTCAAGCCATTGACTAGCTTGGTCCCGTAGAGAGAATTGGAAGAGACGCAATCGGGTCGTCTCTCGAGTTGCAACATCAAGGTCTATGGAATCTACGATTTTGAGGAAATCCTTGAGATGTTGGTTTGGATCTTCGGAACGAAGTCCATGGAATGCACATCCGCTTTGCACCAACCGGATGGTGTCGAATCGCAATGGAGACACATTGGCTCATTGGGTGAGCTCAATGGTGTTTCGATAGCCTTGGTGGCTAGGACAAGAGTATTCTCCTAAAGTACGGGCTCTAGGAGGTGGGTTTGGTTGTGGTATGTTTTGTTGTGGTGGGTTGTTGGGATCAAGGATATTACCACCTTCCATGATGTCGGATGGTAATGGTTACGAACAAAGACACGAAGAAAAAGATAGACTAAAGAAAACCTAGAAAAATAAAATAAAAATCTCACTAGAAAGGATTATAACGAGTAGACCTAAGTAAAAATAAAATTTTCAACCTAAGCAATAACTATTCCCCGGCAGCGGCGCCAAAAACTTGATGCGTGGGTTTTGCAACCTTCGCAATAGGTTTTACCTCTCAAGGGATCTTGAGAAGCTTACAACCCTCACCAGGCAGTGTACCTGACCGATGTAGTATAGTGAAGTGGCAAGTACCAGGGGATTGATCGTTCTCTTGGGGAATAGTGTCGTTAGGATTGAAAACTACTCTAATTTAGGTCTAAGGGTTGAGGGATGATTCTTTTTGTATTTTTAATTTTTTATAAAAGCAAGTAAAATATCAGGTATTTGGAAGAGTGGGCGGAATTAGTTACTAGTCAACTAACCCAAATAACTACTTATGCAAATAAAATAAAATAACAAGAAAAGTAAATGGTTGTGAAACTTATATGAGAGAAAAATGTGTTTACTTAGATTTCCTTACTCCCTAGCTATCTTTTACCGGTTAATTGGTTTGTTGTAATTGTGTGGATGACGGGTTGTATTCCTTTAAACCATTCATAGGGCCGTGTACGATCTTCCCTTACTCTATAAGCTTCTACTTCACTCCTATGTCGAGCCGACTAAAAGCTCCTAACATGGGATCACTAGAATTCGCTTATGCATTAAATACAACCATATAATCGTAGTACACATCCGATTCATGTTTCTTAAGACGTTCAAGTAAGTTACCGTATAGGAGGTTAGCCAGTTTTCTTAAGCCTAACATCGACTTCACCCACCCACAACAATCACAAACAAACCAACAACATGTAATCAATAGCTAGGTTTCATTAGATCTAAGAAAACACAAGAAAAACCTAGCCTAGCATGTTAAAGTAAAGACAAGCATAAGATATAATCAAACAACACATAGACATATTGATTGATTTGGAAGGAGACTTATCTTTAATTGAACATCAAGGTTTCAAGGGTGAAAAACCCCTGAAAATACAGTATTCTACGAACTAGGGTTTATCCCTAAAGTTCTCCCTAAAGTTGCACACCTAATGAATGAAAATTAGAAGAATATATATAGATTTTACAATCTGACGGAGTCACGTTTTAGCTCGTGACGCCGTCACCTTGCCGCCAAAACCCTTCTCGGATTGCTTAGATCTACTCTTGACGCCGTCCCCCTTTAAATCTCTCTGGGCCGTCTCTCTTTAAGCCAAAACTATGACCTACTTCCAATTACACGTGACGCCGTCACGTGTAAATCCTCCAAAATCTTTCTGGGGCGTCTAGTGTAAAAATCATCCACCTCTTCGTCAAAGCGTGACGTCGTCACCTTGTAAAGAGTGACGCCGTCAGGTACCTTTTCCAGCATGGTTTTGAGACTTTGTCGTTTTTTTCACTTTTATGCTCAAAAAACGTCCAAAATGCTTCCTTTTCCAGATTTCCTCTCCAAAGTACCTAAAATGACAAAAGGAACGATTTAAGGCAATATTTGATCAAATAATTACGAATTAGAGCTTAAATGACCCCCTAAAAGCGTAACACTTTTCGCCTCATCATTATCCATCTATCTTTTTATTTTTATTTCTAATAAAGTAACGTGAGGGGGGCGACCTCTTCCATTCTCGTGTTTTCGTGGTTGTTTGTGTATGTCCAGGATTGTCCCGAATTATGATTACTCTCGTGCTCGTGTTTTGTCTTTTCTTCACTAGAGTATCATTCTTCGTTGCTTATGGAAATCCGTTATATATCCAAAATCTTATCGACTAACATTTATCTTTTGGCATAATTAATAAACGGCCTTAGATTTTTGTTAGGATTACCCTTACCTTTGAAACATTGAGGACAATGTTTACCTTTAGTCTGGGGGGGGGGGTGAATATTTGATTTGATTTTTGTCTTGCACTTTCATTTAGCCGTTTACTCTCGCAACCCCGTTTTTCTTCAAAAATTGAAAAAATGAAAAAAAAAAATGAAAAATTTTAAAAATTTTGATGAAAAAAATGATGAAAATGATGTGAAAAAGCACAAAAAAATGTGAAAAAGTTGAAAAAGATCTGCAAAAATATAATAAGTGTTTTGACACCTTGTTGACTTTCCAGCTGGTGAGAGTAGGAATAAAATTGACTTGATCCGGGCGTGTTGAGCCCTAGCTTGTTCCNTCTTATGTACTCAAAATATATTGTTGTTGAAAATAAAATTTTACATCTACGTATAAGGTAATAATGAATATTACTTGTTGTTGGTATTTTTTTGTGAAACAATAACTTTCGAAAAATCACAACTAATTCGTTATAAGTCCGTTTTTCAAGAATTTTATATCCCCGGTTAGCTCTAAACAAGTACTAATACATTTTTATCATGTTGGTACATTTTAATGAAGGTTAGGGACCTGTTTTCATTGAAGACTTTATTACATCAGCAACCTTAATTTCAGATTTTATAAGAAAACACTAGTAACTTGTTTCTAGCGTAAATTTCTCGTTTCAAACTCATTTTAGTCCGTTCTTTTTGCTATGGTTTCCTTTTAGTCTTAACTTTCTGAGTACCTTGTCAAAAATAAGTCATGAGTTGCTGAGTTTTCCAGAATTTATAAAAATGTCCAGGTTGTCTCAAATGGTTAAACATAAATTTGGTATAACTTGTTTTTAGCATAACTTTTTCGTTATAAACCTGTTTTTACCCGTTCTTTCGGCCATGGCTTCATCTTAAAGTGTATTTTCTTTATCTTAGGTCAAAAATGGGTTCCAACCTACTGAGTTTTCTGTATTTTCAAAATATGACCAGAAGCTTATTTTTAATGTCCACAATGGTTTTCTCATCCTATAACTATTCTAATTTCACCATCAATTCAATCCAACAATCCCATAAACTACCATACACCTCCTCAAGGTGTCATGGGTTCCTAATAAACATCAAAACATCTCTACACCAAAACACTACATATCTACATATCATAAGTTTAACAAAACATAAGATTTGAGTGGTACAAATTACATCTACTTGCATGCATATATAATTTAATTAAAATGTGGTAGAAATATACCAAGAACAATGAAAGTTTAATAATTTACTCACTTGGAAGATTACTAGTTTATTAGCAAGAAAACCCTAATTAATCCATAGGTTTATATTTCAAAACCTTGTAATGGATATCTATGAGTACTTGTATATACTTGTTCTTCAAAAATCTTGATCTAATGAGGGAGTTGGATGGGGAACGAGCTAGGGGCAAGAAGAGAGTAGGAGAGTTTTTGGTGATATAAACTATGTTCTATGAACTCTTGCATGCAATAGTAGGTAGGTAAATGAGATAGTGGGATTTTTGGTGAGGTTGTGTTATACATGTGTCCCATGGACACTCATATGGCCGGCCACCTCACTCTTGGGGTGGTGGCTTGTAGTTTTTGTCCCACTTTTGTTTTTACGGGGTACCGTTTAGTGCATAGCTTGAGTAGTTTTGACGTTTTCGGGTACCGGGTTAATTAGAAATAATTTTTAATGGTACCATAGTGATGAAACACTATTGTAAAAATTATGAAAATATAATTTTAGTAGATGATGAGTTTTTCAATAACTTTCACATTATTACTACGAATGCTTTCGTAGTTATATGTTTTTGATAGTTTTAAGTAATTAGTTCCTTAAATAAAAGTGAAAGTAACTTTTTAAATTAGGGTTTCAAGGGAAAAAAAATATAGTGGACTACAAGAAATGTAGAGTTGACATAAATAGTCGTAGTGAAAGAATTGGATGTTTACGGATAACTTTCTACGAAGTTGGTTTATTAGAAATAGAATAGTTATTAAATAAACTATTATTTAAAATATAAGACATGAATTTTTGAGGAATGTCACACTTGATGTCGACCTCATTTTTAAGGCAACGATTCTTGAGAGAAGATAGAAAACTACTTAGCGACTAAACTTGGTATCTTTATCGGAATAAAAATACATCGAAACGAGAAAATATGAAGAAATTCATTTCTCAACAAAAATAAAAAAATTCTAGATAAATTAAGAAAATGGGAGCGAGAGGTTATTACACAAGTAACTTCCATGAGTAGCGTTAGCATCTAACTTGTAAGTATGTTGTGATCTCATTTTTAAGCTTAGTTTGGGGGCTCGTGAAAAATCAAGGACGATGAATTTTATCCGTATGGTCACTTCTCCATGAGTCGTGTTCCTACTTTTTGACTTTAAACGTTATTGCAAAATAATGAAAATCGACATACCGTCACAAGAATAAAGTATGAAAAATACAAAAATAATAGTGTAAAGTTAGTATGTGGAATAAAATGGGTAAACGGGGCGTTTTAGGGAATAAATGATTTCGTATCTATTTTGAACGTTTTGCTACTTTCCAAAGTTAGTAAAAAGAGTTGTGAAATTATTTATCTCAAAAGCGTGAAGTGATTACATTGCGTGAGGAAACGGCAATACCTTAGTATGGGGGATTTTGGTATGTGATAATTCACATACCTTTATTTGACCAAAAACCCGACCAAATAGACCGAAAACTAACCCATAATTGCCAAACATTTTTGTTTTTGCGTTTTTGATTGTGCAGGTATGGATTTATAAGAAATGGACGAAAAATGAATAAGAAAACGACAAACCGAGCACGAGAATTGGAAAAGTATCAAAAGCCGAAGCTGAGAAAGCTAGTGGTCAAAGTCAAAGCTCATAAAGTCCATTGAAGTCCTCAAAGTTTCAGAAATGTCAAGAATGACCCCTTGAATAAGTTTGAGAAAAGTACATGTTTGGCCCTCCAAGTTTCAAGAGTTGTCATTTTTGGTCCTTTTGAAGATATTTTGAAGAAATTGCAAAGTAAGCCCTTCATATATTCAAGAATGCCACAATAAGCCCTTGGATAAATATTATTGGTGATTGGCAGTTTTGGTCTTTATGTTTTCAGAAACTACAACATTGGTCCTTGTTATATTTTTAAATCCTAAAACTATAACAAACACTACATCCAAAAATCTGTCCAAGCTTTTATAAACCCAAAACCCAACTCCCTTTCACCCCTACTAATCCACCAAGCCCAGCAAACACAATCCCACTCCCAATATAATTAAACCCGGCCTGCTACCGCTACCCAACCCATACCCGGTCAAACCTCCTTTATAACCAGTCAAACTATAAAAAAAAATAACGCGCTTCCACTGTACATCTTCCCCACATATTTACCCTGTTCCCTCTCATTTTCACCCAAGATTCTAGTACGAGGTTTCCCACCTTCTAGAAACCCCTGACACATGTCAGATGTTGTCATAAACCTTCCCACGTGGCTGATTTGAGCTCTCTAATAGGACAAAGAAACGTGGCAGCTAATCCAAGGGCTAAGAGTGAATGATATGTCGACATTGTGGATGGGATCAAGATTGAATGGCTAAGATTGAGCATCCAGAGCCTTCTGAAACCCTAGCACCCTTCACCTCTCCTCAGCTATAAATAGGACCCTTGTCTAGTTGATTTAGTGTGTAGATTTAGAGTAACGTTATGCTGCTTAAATGTTTTCCTAGTTAAGAATCTAGTAATCTCAGTTTCTTTTATGTAAATTGTTTCAGTGATAATAATAAAAGTTTAGTTTAAATTTCCATAAAATCTGTTTTTACTTCATATGCATTTTAGTTAAATTACAATAAAAGTTCATTTCTTTCTGCTTTTTCAGCTTATATTAGACCTTTATAAACCTTTTAAAATGATTTAGCAAGTTTTTGTTTCACTTTATTAAAAATCCAAAAAAAAAAGAAAAAAAAGAAAAAAAAAACTCTTTTGAAAAAATAAAAAAAAATTAAGATTGATGGGTACATAAGCTGTTTTAGGCTTTCATTTCCATCCTAATAAGCCCCTCTAAGCTGTACATAGCTTAGGTGAGCATTATTTAGCTAAAAAGTCCAAAAGCTCAAATTTAACATCCTGGTCAACAAAAGTCAACCTGTCTAAGATCAAGAAGATATGGTGTTGTCCCTGTTGCAGTGAAGGTCCTTGGTGTTGTTTGAGCTTATCATAAAGATAGGCTTTATTCAAATGATCCCCTTGTTTAGCTAGGGGTTTCATAATAAGTCTCCTTTTTAAGTTTATGCACTTTTAGCTTAAAGTACTGTTCATTAGTGTTAATTCTGCTTTATTTAGTTTGTTTAAGCTGACTGTGTGTTAATTGAATGCTTATGTTTAGATGTTATGTGATTTAGCTTGTAGTTATGTTCTTACTGCCTATTCCTTGTATAATCAGTGATTGCTTGTTCTTGTTGTTATTTGTTGTGTTTCTTGGCTCATCTAGCTTCTACTGTGTCCCTTTAATCTGTATCAGGCATAAAATCAATAGTCTTAGGTTTAGAAATAATAGTTGTAGTGTAAACCATAGTTTAAAGGGGTGTTTGGTTCTGTTGATTGCTGCAGGCTCTTGTGGTTTGTTTGCTTAGTTCTTTGCATCAGTAGGTTACATTAGGTTAATAATAGATAGTTAAGTAATAAGAATAGCCCCTTAACAAGAAAGTCAAAATTACTAATATAATTGATTTCTGCCTGCATATGCTAAGAGTTGGATCTGTCACTTTGTTATTAGCTGCAATTGGTGTTTGCTTAAGTGATTTAGTTGTTTAAATATCATCATCATACATCTAGGGATAGAATTAGGCCTTTAAAGTTCAACTTAGTCAAAGTTGCTTAGCATTTAAAAAGTCAACTGCTAGTGTAATTTTGTCCAAATTGCCCAATTCTAGAACAAATTTGAGGGATCAAATGGATTTGAAACTGCTTGATATGGTTTTTGGTTGAAATGCATAGTTCAATTTTCATCATTGCTCAGTTTCAAGGATTTTCTAAAACAATTGCTTGCTCAAAATTGCTTTCCAAAACTGGTGGTCAAACCGTTCTTAATTTATAACTGGGTAACCATAGTGTTCAAACACATCTGTTCTTGATCAAAATTAGGGTTCAATTGGGTCATTAAAATTAGGGCTTTTGTGTTTTATGAGTAGTTTATAGTGTTATCTTGCTTTTGCCTCCTTAACTTTTGCAAAATTAGATTATTAGAGTGTTTAATTTTTAGCTAGAAGTAGGCATATCAACCTGATTTCTGTCCCATCATTAGTAACTGATTATGTGCTTATTGGGTTTCTCTGAGTGCTTATTTGGTTGTTTTAAGTTGTTTCATGCATAGATAAGTTGGTTGTACTGTTTCTGAGCTTGTGGTAGCTACTAGTGCTTATTTGCTTATATTTAGTGCTTATTTCAAACTGCTTATTGCTAGAACTGCTTATTAGGGCTTAGTGATAATCTGATTTTATTTTTCCTAGGATTTAGAAGTTATTTTAGAATTACCAGCCTAGTTTCATAATTATTAAAGTTCATTTGATATTTCTTTTTAATTAAAGTAGTTTTTAAATCACTTTTAATCCTTTTTAATTAATAATAAATCAGAAATAGACAAAATGTTACATTTTAATTTTAAAATTAGTTTTCAGTTAATTTAGATTTTTCAAAATTAAATTTGCACTTTCAAAGTATTTTTCATATTTACTTGCTTTTTAAACCATTAAAAAAATACAAAAAATAGTTTTTAATTAATTTTAATTAAAGAAAAAACATAAAAAATATTTTTAATTTTCCAAAAAAGTTTTTAATTACATTTAGGACGTTAGGAAATTTAGTTTATACCCGTAGCCCTTTTCCCTTAAGTAGTTGCTTTAGAAATCTTGGGATTAGCCCGGGATTTACGTATTTTACATTTTAGTTTACGTTTTTACTTGTGTGCTTTATTTACGTGTGTTATTTACGTGTTTACTTGTTATTTTATAATTTGTAGTATAAAAATCCACATATTCACTCTTATTTCACTTTTCACTACACGAATTCAAAAATCGTTAACTACGATTCCATTCCTCCTTCACACGGACTACGACCTCGGGTTTTGCTTATTTCCTTAGCAATTCCTTTGAGAAAATATATATTATATTGAACACATCATAAACTAAAAGTGAGCAACCCAACTAAACATGCATTTAGATTTGTTTACTTAGCTTTAAATTTTCATGTCTTAATCTATGTATAAACTAGATCCTCTGTATAAATAGCTTTAAATTTATACAGCAACTAAGTAAAACACGCCAAGCCAAGCCACATACTACTAGTGATAAATTTTGAAATTCACCGTTGCAATCGACTCTCACACCATGGCAATAATTATTTACTAGGGGCATTTTTTGGCTCTCTCGCCCAGGGTAGCAGGAAACTCAGGACCGGCCCTGAATTGCGAGGATCAAAATACGTAGAGTACTTAAAACATTAACGTACATATGGGGGTAATAATTTGGTTTTCTTTCCTATTACTCCGTAATAAATAGTACTAAACCCATGAGTCCCAATCATCCCAAAAATGTATTTACAAGGTATGACTCGTCTAGCAATCATGTAATCAACTTGATAATTAACTAAGAGTTTAACATAAATGTTGTAACAATAATGCACTAAAAATGAGTGCATATAAGAAAGGCTAGGGCGATTTGGGTGTAACATTTGAGGGTGCATTGTAAACAATGCTATTCATTAATATTTTGAAATCCACCGAAATATCACGCGAGCCGCGAAAAGGATAGACTCACCTTATTTTTAGTTGTTTGGTAAAACTTGAGTTTGGATTTAATCCTAGTGTGCGTTTGGTATGCTGCCATGAATCACAATCGGTATCGATTTCGGTATAAGATGGATCTCTCACCTATGATAGATTCATTGCCCTCTTGAACTCATATGGAGTATGTATAATATCCATATTTCATTCCCATATAATATGGGCCCCTCATCTTAACCAAACACTTAGGGCCCGTTTGGTATGGTACCTTGGATTGGGTTTGGAGTTGACAAGACACTAATTAAATGTTTGGTTCCCTCTTTTGATTCAAGGAATGATTCTTGAAATCAAAATTGATTCTTGGCTATCTTGCTTGGTTTCACTTGATTTCTAATTTTTGTGTGCCCGTGTTCTTTTCTTTCTCTCAATATATGCGGGACAATGTGAGACCTCCACATTATATACTACAGTATTATTTTTTTAGTTTTTTTACTATCAAATAATATTATTTTATTTAAAGTGTATTATAAAATATATTTAATAAAATATTATTTCTCTCTCCTAAACCAACACCAAATCTAAGGGCCCGTTTGGTTTATAGATAGGTTTAGGATTATAATTTGGATTTGGATTTGGATACGGATTTAGATTTGGATTTGGATTTAATATAGTGTTTAAATTAAATGAAAAGAGAGAAAATAAATAATTGATAAATTTATTTTTTATATTTATTTCAAATAAAAAGTAAAAAGGTAAAAAATAAAAAATTAAATATGTGGCTGAAAAAATAAGTATAAAATAAAAAGTACATTTGATATCAATACAATTTTGAAAACCCACAAAATGGGTAGGGAATGAAAATTTGGAGTGCAGACCACTTTTCAGACATGTGTCAGTGGTATCAAAACAAACCAAATAATGGTTTTAAAAAATCTTTTATTGCAAACCAACAAAAACCGTGAACCAAACGGCTACTAAATCCTATACCAAATCCAAATCCTAATTCAAACCCACTTATAAACCAAACGGACCCTTAGAATCATTACCACTATAATTCCCTCATTCCCATAGGTGGATACCAAATGCACCCCTAAGAGTAAGGAGTGAGTAAAAGATGCGTAGTAAAAGTTGAGCCCACCTTATTTTCTCTCCATCTCTCTCATCTCACTTTATATATATATAATTTATAAATTATTTTTTAAAAATATAAATAATTTTAAATATTTTTTTCTCTTCCACATCAAATCGAAATCCAAATCCTAATCCAAATTCAAATTCAAATTCAAATCCAAATCATAATCCTAAACCCACATACAAACCAAAGGGCCCTAAAAATGAGATAAAGTGTGCTATGACACAATTTTCGAGCACTATGCATCCTTTTCTTTTCTCGAACCCAAAATATAAGTTTCCTTTGGTACAGACCTCTATTTGAGGGTGTCACACCTATTTTTGAAACCAAAATTTTCAACCAAACGATTAAGGGGCGGTTGTTTTTACAAGGAAGGGGTGGGTTCATGGAGTTCAAGAAGAAAACAATTGTTTGTTTGAAATACATGGCTTTTGGATTTGATTTTAAGTCATAAAATTTGGGGATCTGGTAAAGAGATGAAGTAGGTGTGTTTAGAGAAATTGTGGGCTCAGTTTTGATATTGTGTCTATCTCTCTCATACTAAATGCATTTATTATTGATTTAAAATAATATTTTAAATTAAATATAATTTTTTCTCTTACATTATTTATTTTTTCTTTCCAACATAAAAACTAAATTCAAATTCTAATCCAAATTTAAATCCAAATCTTAAACCAATCTAAAAACAA